>JBBYHO010253663.1:6091-32769 GCA_038382025.1 Adansonia gregorii | reverse complement strand
TAGAATAAACGTTAATCATGTAAGAAAACTGTTTTCTTAAATAAATTAAATACGAACCAATTACTTTGAATATGAAAATTTTGGATAAGAAGTTTCCTTAATAGTATAGGAAATATTATAGTCTAAATAGTATGTCTAAATTAAGGCTAAGTTATCTAAAAGTTAGATAATGTCTTAATTAAGGAAAAAAAACCTAAAAGTCAGGTAATTTCTAATTTATTATCTTAAAATGTTGGTTTTTTGGAAAAAAATTCCTAAATTGAATGGTTTGTCCAAATCAAGACATAGTTATGGAAAACTAAACAATGACCTAACTAAGAGAAGCAACCTAAAAGTTAAAAATAAGTAATTAAGGCAAGTTTCCTGAAAGTTAGGAATTTAATCAAAAATGTTTTAATGAAAAAACCTAAATTACTATATAATTTGATAAATCATCTCAAAATATTTGGAAAGGTGTTTGCAAACGACACATATGCTCACCAAGTGATATTAGTCGCTTATTTAATTTTTTTCTAATAATATCGTTATGTTAGCGTGAGGATGATAGTAGACTAGACCTTAGTATAACTAGGTTACGATGGTTGAATTTTTGTTTTGGCCTTTATTTTATAAATAAAATCTATAAACATTGCTTCCTTTTTTAATTTTGGATTGTAAATTCCCTTTGCACCTAACTCCGCTTAAATGTAACTTGAGGTTTCTTAGTTACATCAGACTTGTTGATTTAGATTTAAGTTAAGATTAGAATTTATGTAAATCTAAGATGTAAAGAAGATGGGGCTAAGAAGAAAAGACCAAGGAAAAAGTTGTCAAGACATTCAAAGACCTTATATAATATCCCCAAGAATTTAACCAATTAGTTTACCAATGGCTCAATGAAACTAGATAGATAAAGTCCACAATCAGTCTAGTTAATTGCATGTGTTAGATTAATTCTTTAATTTATGATGTGATATATGATTGAATAAATGCTAAGCATGCTAATCAAACAAAGCAATAACACTTGAGACAAATGATCAAAATCCCTTATAAAATATAGAGCCTATGCTAAAGCATGATTAGACTCCTTCCATTATAACAAGATACTTGAATTCTGGCCATAGGATTTGTTAAGTCGCTTAAGGTCATTTCCTTCGAATGGCTTGAGTTATGAATAATAAGCCTTACTTAACTATTGTTGCATCATTTTGATGTCATACTTGACCATTTGACTTTAGAGGCTAGGTTAGGTGAAATGCATATATGCATTTAGGTAAAAAGTTACCACATAACTAATCTAGGAATTATATAGAGTGCAATTGGCAAACTAAGTTATCTACCTAATCAACTTTTACATGATTTGTTAAGTCGCTTAAAGTTTTGTAAAGGTGAAAGGGGTGCCTAATTTATTAAGAAGATTCAAACATTAAACTTTTTGAATTATGGTTGAGGGCTATAATCTTGAGAAAATAATGATGATAATCATTAAAGTTGTAAAACTTTCCTTAATGATTGAAATCGCAAATTATTAACTACAAAATGTTTTCGTTCATAATGGATATAAACACAATATGACTAATAAACTATCGATAAATAGCATACATGATGCTAATAAGCTTAATAGGCCAAACTCCATTGATTAGGCCTATGTTGAATGGCATATCCAAGAATAGGCCATTGAGAAAAGGGCGGTCTATTAAGTTCATATTGATCAGCTTGATCAAGCCACATTATGATGATGGCTAGCATGGCGTCTAAATTCTAATCAAACCAAGTGGCTATTTAAGCTCATGAAATCATCTGAAATCCTTAAAAAATTATTCTATAAGGATAATCATAATAAGAGGTTTAACATCCTCAAGGAATTGTTCTTAAATAAGATGTCAATAGGTAGCCTAACCAGGCCTCATATAATAGGATGTATTTTAAGACTTAAGCACTTTAAATGGATCATGATCGATGCATTGTCTATATACTTCCTTTTGAAGAAAGACAATGGATATGATAAAGGAATACGCTAACATAGTGGATAGCTAGATTAATAGAGTAAAGATTGCAAAGAAAATTTTGATACGACCAAAACTAAAAAACTTACAAAAATTTCAATTTTAGATATACACTAAGATTAATTCATTTTTCTTGGTAAATGATACCGAGAAATTAGTGCTTGAATATGTATGACATATTGTAAGGCCTAAATGAAAGAAATTGCAAAGATAGACCATAAGTAATCCCAATCTTGTTGATGGTGATTAAAGCTTGCCATCTTGATTGCTATTTTTGAAACATAATCATGATTTATTCATAAACATTAGATGTTTATTTTTGGCATTTACATGCTAATTGAGGATGATTGTTGGCATTCGATGCCTAGTTTAGATTCAATCCTTGTGAAATAAATCATTAATCATAGAACGTATTATATTCTATAGTCATATTATTCTCAAACATACAACTTGCAATAGTATTAAGAATACTAAATGGCATATAACTTATAGAATGCACAAATGATTTTCGAATCCAATTCTCTTTAAATCAAAACATTTAGGATTTAGTGTAAGGAATGTTTGATTCTTTAAAAAGTTAAAGATCATAATTTGACTTAGTGATAAATAGCCATGATGTTAAAAAGCAATTATTTGGAAAGCATTCCAAACTTGAGAGGATTGCATGTTTGTACCCTAAAGGTCATAAACAAACTCTTTTGTTTAAGCTCACAAAAGGACTTACATTTAGAAAATTAGCTTAAAAGCTAATAAAAGATTTCTAATAGTTGTTAAAGTAACAACTAAGCCATACAATTAGAATTTAGGTTTTACTGTCATTCGAGTAGTTAACGACCTTGGTAATGTGATTATCGTAAATGTAACAAAAACATATTCTTACAATAGTACTAAAGATTTGTCCAAGTTGAGACAGGATTGATAATTAATAAAGTTTGACACTAGATGCATTAGCAATTGGCTTAGTGCAAATGGGAGATATTAGTATATGCCCTAGAGCCAATTGGATTGGATGAGGCATATAATAGTTAATAATTGCAAACCAATCACTTTAATTAGTGATTTAAAGTTTTCTTTTATGTTAGTGGCGTGGCTGACACTTATGCAAACACTAATTGGGTCAAGCCTATGAAACACAATGGCCTTGCAAAGGTAATGAGTTACAATTATGAGATCCTTATGAATCAAAGTCACTTTTTAAAAATGTTCCAAGTTATCATGTTGTCAAGACAAGGCATTGATAATGCACAAAAACTAGCATATGCTAAGCCTCCATGCATTTAATGCATGAAACTCCTTATTCTTATAGAAATTTAAGTATAGAGTTACTTAGGGATAGCATATTGTGCTTGTTTTCTGGAAACAAGTTCACTGAACATGGAATGTTCTCATGTGCCAATCGTTTATAGTAGTCCTCAAACTTGTGATATTAGGTTATCTGACATGGGCAGTGTCATGTTTTGATTCTATCATGAACAAGTTAACAATAGATGGATACTTATGGTAGGTTGTTTTGGGTATGGCATAAACCATAAAAAGGTGAATGAGTGATCCAAAGAGGATTCACCACTCTGAGTGACATTAAAGACATATCTTATATGTTCTTGACTTTAGTTAACTTGATAAAGTCATTGGCCAAGGCATGATGGATTTAGGAGAATATTTTCTCTAAACTCATGAGGTTGACCAATAGCTGTAGAAACTAATATAGATTGATACATAAGTAGACATTGCACCATGCTCATGGTTTTTCTCGGAGATCAAGTGAAAAGATCAAAGTGCACTGAGAGGCGGGTTATTAAAAGGTTTCTTAAGAGATTGTCTTAGCATTTCCTGCATACCATATGGCCATAATGCCTTATTAGAGGCTAATCTCCATCTGTAAATATAAATATAAATTACTTAATTGGGTAATTATATTGATTGCCATTGTAATGGAAACCTAATTGGTCACACATAATAAGATGTTCTATTAGATTAAAATTAAGATTTAATTAAGTTTAACTTAATTAAATAAAATGTAAAATGAGGGAGACTTAATTGAATTAGTTTAATTAAGTATTATTAAAGGCATAAATTAGACTTATGAAATCTAATTAGAGATGTCTTAATATGGCAATAAAGATAAAAATGTCTTATCAAATAATGTCTATTTACAAGAGATGGTTTTAGGGATATTATTAAATAAAACCAAATAATTGTATTTGGAAAATTAAATAATTATTTGATAACTATTTAATTAATTATTTAATATTATTTACATGAAGTAAAATTATTTTCCTTTGGTTAGAAAAATTAATTATGAATTAAATTATGAAACTAAAGGGGTTAGGGTAAACACCCTAACGATCAAGTCAAGAGAGTTTAGTTATGAACTACTCCAAGATAGGCTTGCTAATAAGCTAGGTTCCTGGAATAACTACTTTTGATGTGCTATTGGCTACAATATTAATAAGTTAATACTAAAGCCCAATCATGGACAAACTAATTAAAAATAGTTTTAAGTTGGCTCCTGGGTGAGACTAGCCCATTAGTCAAGCCTAACCAAACTTAGAGTGTGTTTCAATACATTATTAACACTTTTTAGCTGATAAAAGCTTAAGAAAAACCCTAAGCACAAGACTTTAGACTTTTCTAAAGAGGTTTGGTGTAACCTTATGCTTCCCTAAGCTTTTTTTGCTTAACCATCATTTTTTTAGTATTCTTGAATTGTTCTAGACATAACGAAGATAGAAAAAATAGTTTTCCAACATTAAGAGATTAGTATTTCACAAAAGTTATCGAATTGGCCAAATAAAAAAAATCCTTGCTTCTCTAAGCCTCCTTTATGTTAGTATTCTATGTGATCTCAAAGCATTTTTTGTTAAAGTAAAGGTAGAAAATCAGTTTTCTATCCTAGTGGAATCAACCAAAATTAAGAATTAGGATTTTTGGATTCATTTATTAGCATCTATGAAAAACAACTACTTCCCTATAGAGTTGTTTCTCCTCTTTTATGCAATAGGTAAAGGAATCATTATCAGATCACATCGAATTTGTACCATTGACGAGATACCTTTTGGTTGAGGCTTGAAAAACCTTCTGCATAGCATTAGAGAACCACCATACTACATGTGGATGATTGTTAGGGGTAGAACACTTGGATAGCTTTTGGCCTTAAAAAGAGGTTATACTAATAAAACTATAGTGCATTCGTATAAGGATCAACATGTTTAGAGTTATGAGTCTCTATACTAGTATGATTTCTATTAGATCTAACTTTTAATTTGCAATTAGATCATTTCTACAGCTCTTCCTAAGATCTTGAGGAAATCTAGGTGTTTCTTTATTTTAATTCTGCTACCATGTTTGATTCTAATTAAAAATTTATGCATATGTTGATATGCATAAGCTTGGATTTTCATGATGAAGGCCTAATAAGTAACACATATAAGGGTGATTTTACAAAATTAAAATAAGGTAGGAATTAAATTACACAAGAGTAAAAGTTACTCGAGAGTTTTTTGAATTATTCAAAAATAAGAGGCCAAAATGCAAATAAGTAAAAGCTTAAAAACACTCTAACCCTAGGTATCTAAACCCTATATATGCCATCCATAAATAAGGAGAACCCTAAAGGTGCCATTTCATCTTCCTCAAGGAAGAGTTATAAATCTTAGTTTTTATCTCACTCTTTTTTTTGGATTTTAATGAAAAATCATTTCTTCTCCTATTTTTTTCATTTTAGTGCGCAAAGAGATTGCTTAAGGAAGGTTTTTGAAACTAATTCACTAGCACAGATCTTGACGTGGATGAGGATTAGTGTAAGCCTTGCAAACCTATCAAATTTGCTTGTAAAACACTAGTTATTGTTTAATTCATGTAACATTCATAATATTTGTTTAATATAATATGAGGTATTTCTTTATTAATAAGATCAATACATAATTAATACTTTACATCCTATGCAAATAGAGCCCATAAAGTATATTGGCCTCGTAAAAGAATTGTAAAGAGTTACAATTATAAGATCCCTAAGCATCATAGTTATGTTTTTAAAAACATTCTTGGTCATCATATTGTCAAGACGAGGCATTGACAATGCACAAAGACTGGCATATGGAAGCCTTCATGCGTAAGAGGAATACAACTGATTTCATAAGTTAAAGTATAGAGTTATCTAAGACATCATATGGGTACTTGTTATGATAACAAGTTCATTAAACATGACCTGCTATAAGAGTTTCATTTGGCATTTCACTCAAGTGTTTATGAAAATACTCTCATATGTTAGTAGTGTAAGTGATTCTTAGAATTATGACACCATTCATCTTGTGTGTGAATTATCATACTTAGAGATCATCGCAAATGGGTTCATAATAGATAAATACCAAATAAAGGTGGTTTTGGGTGTGATATAAAGCATACTAAAGGTAAATAAATGATCTAAAGAGGATTCATCACCCCAAGTGAATTATGGGGACATATGTCACCTGTACCGAACTTGTGTTAACTTAAAGGCCTTCATCAAGGCAATATAATTATGGAGTTAACATATAAGGTTGCATACTAATATGGCATAGGTCAAAAGTGGACACTGCACAAAACATTACCATATGCTAGGATTTATGATGAAAGGATTGAATTACATTGAGATGCTACAGACTAAAGGGCTTGTCAAAATCCTATTTGACTCTTCTTGCATATCGAGTTACCATGACGTATTATTAGATGCCAATCTTGGTCTATAAATATAAATTATTCTTAATCTAGTAAATTTATATTTATCTCCTTTAAGATGAAGGCCTAATAGTCTTCACATATAAAGGTGACTTTATGAAATTAAAATAAGATAGGGATTAAATTATCTAAAGGGTAAAAGTTACTTGGGAGTTTTTTAAATTATTCAAAAACAAGGGGAAAAGGTGCAAATATGCAAAATTTTAACCCTGGGTATTTAAACCCTACTTTGTGTCATCCCTAAAAGACGAAAAACCCTAAAGGTGCTTTTTCTTCTTCCTAAAGAGAATTTATGCCACCTTGTTTGTCTAGTGCCATCTTCTTCTGATTTTGATAGAAAATTATTTCTTAATAGATTTTTTTTTCTTTTTGGCACATAAAGAGTTTGCTTGGAAAGGTTTCTACAACCTAGTCTGCTAACACGAATTTTGGCATAAAGAAGTCTCTCTCTTATGAAGGATTTTTAAGTTACTTATATGGATCACCATTGGAGGCTGGACATATGGATAGCATTAATCTATAACAAGTAGGCTTGATATATAAGATTAAAGCAAAGTCTATTTTAATCTGAGGAGGTGGACATCTTCATATTAAGATATGAAATCAAATTTTTTTCCTTTTTGATTTATAAAGATTGGTCAAGATGATTTTAAGATAATCTGTTGATATTGTTCAATATGTTTCGCTGTGTTATCTCTGATTTTTAGGTTATGTAAAATTTTTGTTGTAAAATGATCTTTTTAAATCCGAACAGCATGCCTAGGATAAAATCCTTTAGGGAGTCTTTACCATTCGAAGGATTTTCGAGTCACTTAAGTGGATCACTATTAGAGGCTGGATGTTTGGACAACTTTGGTTTTCGACAATGAGGCTCAATGTATAAGAACAAAGTGGAGACAATTTGATATCCATTATAATGGCTTTCTATGGATTGAGGTATGATTTCTTTGATTCCATTTTTCCTTTTACTTGACTAGATCGATCAAAGGCTTCAAAAACCATCTATTGAAGCTATTCAGTAAGCTCCACTGTGTTATTTAGAGTTTTTAGTTTTACGAAAATTTTTAATGTTAAAGTGACTTACTAAATCCCAACAGTAAACATTAAATGCCTAAGATTAAATCTTTCATGTAATACATATTTAAGCACACACTTCTAAGTATCAGATACCAAGAGAAATGAATTTATCTTAGTGTAAATCTAATATTCGAACTTCTATAAGTTTCTTAATTTTAATCATATTAAAATTTTCTTTGCAAGCTTTACTCTAATAATCTAGCTCTCCACTATGTTAACATGTTCATTTATCATTTCCTTTATCTTTTTTCAAAAGAAAAATGTAAATTGGTAACGCATGGATTATGATCCATCTAAAGTGCTTAAGTCTTGAAATACATTCTATCATTTAAGGCCTAATTAGGCTACTTTCTGGCATCTTGCTTAGGACCAATTCTTAGGGATACTAAAACTCTCATTAGGATTATCCTTTAAAATAATTCTTTGAGGTTTTAAATAATTTCATGAGCTTAAATAGCCACTTCTGCCTTTCAAAGTTCAGGCATTATACTAGCCATCATCATAATGTTGTTGATTAAGGTCATCAATATGAACTAGATAGATTGCCCCTGATTTAGTGGGCTATTCTTGGATATGCCATTCAATGTGGACTTAGTCAATGGATTCTAGCCCATTAAGCTTATGAGCATCACGTATGCTACTTAATAATAGTTTATTAGACATGTTGCATTTGTATCCATATGAACCCAAACATTTTGTAGTTAATAATTTGCAATTTCAATCATTAAGTAAAGTTTTACAACCTTAATGACTATCTAATTATTTTGTCAAAATTATAACCCTTATTTATAATTCATGAAGTTCAATGTTTGAATCTTCTTAATGAGCTAGACACCCTTTTCACCTCTACACAACTTTGAGTAACTCAACAAATCATGTCAAAGCTAATTGGGTAGGTAACTTGGTTTACAAATTGCATCACTATGCAACTTCTAGATCAGTTAGGTGGTAATTCTTTGCCTAAATGCATCATATGCACCTACCTTAGCTATCGCCTCTAAAATCATATGGTTATGTATGACACATTCGAACCATACAATAATATTTGAGTAAAACTAGCTAAAACTGTAGTTAAAACTTAGGCATCTTGTTATTAACAATGGAAGGCATATGATCATGCTTAAGCATGGACTAAATATTTTACGAGAGATTTTTAATCATTTAACTTAGGTCTCATTGCTTTATTTCATTAGCATGCTTAGCATTATTCTATCGTATATCACATATATAGATTCCAAAATAAATCTAACACGTGCAATCTACTAGGATGATTATGTACTTTGTCTATCTAGTTTCCTTAAGCCGTTTGGAAACTAGTTGGTCAAATTTTTGGGGATGTCATACAAGGTCTTTGATTTCTTAATGATTATCTCCTTGGTCCTTTCTTCCTAATGCCATCTTTTTTACATCTTGGATTTACATAAATTTTAATCTTAACCTAAATCTAATCTACAAGTTCCATGTAACTGTTACACATCACTATAAGAAACCTCAAGTTACGTTTAAAAGGAGTTAGGTGAGAAGAGAATTTCTAACTAGAGTTAAAAGAAAGGTAGGGTTCACAAGTTTTATTTAAAAATAAATACCAAAAAAAAATTTTAACTATACACGACCTACGCATACTAAAGTCTAGCCCATAATCATCTTTATGCTAACGTAATCATATTATAAGCATGAATTAGTATAAGTATAGCCAATATCACTTGGTGATCTTGTGTGTCATTTGTATAAACCTCATCAAACAATTTGAGATGATTTATCAAATTATTTTGTAATCTCGATTCTTTAATTGAAACATTTTTAATTAAATTCTTAACATTTAGCAAGCATGTCTTAAATTGCTCATTACCTAATTCAGGTTTTTTTTCTCAATTAGGATATTATCTAGCTTTTGGATAACTTTACCCTAATTTGTACAAGCCATTATGCATCTCATATTTCCCAAACCATTGAAGAATATTGTTTTCCAAAAACCATTTAGGAAACTTTTTTTTTTCCAAAAACAACATTTTAAGACATTAAATTGGATACTACCTTACTTCTAGTTGTTCATCTCAATTAGGACAGTATCTAACTTTTAAATAACTTTGCCTTAATTTGGACAAACCATTATTTATCTTGTATTTCCCAAACCTTTAAGAAAATTGTTTTCCAAAAACAATTTAGGAAATATTTTTCCAAAAACAACATTTTAAGACAATAAATTAGACATTACTTAACTTCTAGGTTATGTCTTAATTAGGACATTATCTAACTTTTCAATAATGTTGTCTTAATTTAGACAAACTATTTCACATGTCATATTTCCTAAACTATTTAGGAAACTTGTTTTCCAAATTTTTCAAAAATCTTAGCAATTGATCCATATTTAATTTAATTAAGAAAACAATTTCTTACATAATTAACATTTATTCTAATCATATTAGAACAAACCTTAATCGAACTAGGATTAATCATTTAAATTAAATATATTTTTTAATTAGACAATTTAATTGAATTTTAATTCCATGTTTACTTTATTATTTAATCCATGTCTTAAACATATTTAAGACATTATTACAATGAGGTAATTAGGAGGTAGCTGATAACTAAGAGTTTTAATGGAATTGAACCTCCCAAGGAAGTGCTTGATTGTTTCAGCTTTGCTAACTTTTAACAAAAATAATTCTTTCATTTTGGATTATCTTGATGTGATCATATCAAACCTCAAATGCCAAGAATCCACATTGGATTAAACTTTCTCAACAACAAAGAGAGAGGCATAAAAAAAAATGTTTGTCTTGCTAAAACTCTATTCCATCCATGACTTCTCAAGCCATTGTAGTTCAAATCAACTAGCGGCGTCTTCCTCCCACTAAACTTCTAAAATATTATAGAAAATTACAGCAACTAATTGCTTCGATAGATGCCATAACAAGGTTCTTATGAGCCAGAGAAAGTGTCGCTCAAATCAAGTACAATTAATGCACCCAATATGTCATGAAATTGAAACATTTTAAACTCTGATTTTAACCTAATTTTTCCAGCGAACTTCTCATGACACTTTCAAGTGGAAAAACATGGAAAAAATCACATCAATGACTGCTGAAAATTTCAAAACCATAAAAACATAAAAATAGAGTCATCCTAGTAGTTGTCAAAACAAAATGTTGATAGATGACTTAAATATCAATTCAATTAAAAAATATTTTAAATAATTAATATTGATAATAAACATGTATTAACATGATGGAAAATTTAAAAAAAAATCTTCTTTAATATTAATTCAAGAAATGGATCAAAACAACATTGAAATCACCTAAAAAGCTCAAGACATGTTGGGACTTTAATTAAATTTAATTAAAACAATATTAATTAATTATTTAAACACTTTGAAACAAGATCAAAGTAAAAAATGACATGCTTTCTAGATTTAAAAAATTTTAAAAATAATTTTTTAAGAATTTTACCAAAACTGAAAAATTACCAAATCAAGCAAATTGATTACCACAAGAAACTAGTACACTAGATTATATATAATCTACAAACCTTAGGCTCTGATACCACTGAAAGGAAACTCTGACTCATGCATATTGATATAGGCATAAAAAATTATTGGTATATGCTTTAGAGCCAATCGGATTGGATAAGGCGTATAATAGTTAATAATGCAAACCATTCACTTATTTTAGTGATTCAAGGTTTTCCTTCATGTTAGTGGCATGATTGACAATCAAATGAAAACTAATTGGATGAAGCCCATGAAAACACAATGGTCAGCAAAGTTAATAATAAGTTACGACTATAGATCCTTATACATCAAAGTTATTTTTCTAGAAATGTTCCTAGCCATCGTATTGCCAAAATAGGGCATTGACAATGTACAAAGACTAGCATAAGCTAAGCCTTCATGCATTTGATGCATGTAACTCTTTGATCTTATAAAAGTTGAAGTATAGAGATACTTGAGGATAACATATGGGCACTTGTTTTGTGAAATAAATTTACAAAACATGCAAACTCTATTTGGTATAAGTTTCAAGTGTCTATGGAATATGTTCTCATGTGCCAACCATGTATATTGATCCTCATACTTATGATACCATGCCATCTTGTATGGTGATTGTCAAGCTATAATTTCATCACAAAGAGGTCCACAATAGATGGATGCTTATAATAGGGCGGTTTGCATATGGCATGAACCATACGAAAGTGAATGAATGATCTAAAGAGGATTCATTACCCCAAGCGATATCGCAGATATATCTCATTTGTTCTTAGCTTTAGTTAACTTGATAAAGTCATTGGCTAATGCATGATGAATTTAGGAGAAATTATTTCTCCAGATTCATGAGGTTAATCAAAAAATACAAGAATTAATATGGATTGATATGTGAGTAGACACTACACTATGCTCATGGTCTTTCCTGGGTATTTGGTGAAAAGATCGAAGTACACTAAGAGGTTGGTTACTAAAGGTTTTTTGAAAAGTATTAACTCTCCTACATATTCAATGGTCATGATGCCTTGCTAAAAGCTAATCTTGGTCTACAAATATAAATACACTTAATTGGGTAATTATATGTATTGCCGTTATGATGAAAGGCCAATAGGTCACACATAATAACATGATCTATTAGATTAAAATGAGGATTTAATTAAGTATGACTTAATTAAATAAAAAGTATAATGAGGATAACTTAATTAAATTTGTTTAATTAAGTATTATTCAGACATTAATTAGATTTATGAAATCTAATTAGGGATGTCTTAATGTGGCAAAAATGATAAGAATATCTTATAAAGATAATGTTTATTATAAACATGGTTTAGGGATTTTATTAAATAATATAAAAAATTATACTTAAAAAATTAAATAATTACTTAAAAGTTATATAATTATTTAATATTATTTATATGAAGTAAAATTATTTTAGTTGTGTTAGAAAATTTAATTATGAATTTAATTATCTAACACGTAAATTTAGGGGTCAAGCTAAAAGCCCTAATTATTAAGGTAAGAGAGTTTAGTTGTGAATTGCTCCAAATTGGGCTTGCTAATGAGCTAGTCACATGAAATAGCTAGCTTTAGTATGTTATTGGGCTAAAATATTAATAAGTTAATATATTAAGGTCATTGTCTTGGAGAAGCTAATTACAATAATTTTAATTGGGCTTTAAAAAGTATTCTAAAATTGGGCCATTTTTTGGGTATGTTAGTATTGGGCTTAGTTGACCTAATAGTCAAGCCTAACCTAGCCAAGGGTGTATTTAGTTACATTATTAAAGCTTTTTGGCTAATAAGATGCATTAGGAAAATCCTAGGCATAAACTTTAGCTTCTTGAAAGGGTTTGCCATAACACATGATTCACTAAACTCTCTGTATGTATTTATGGTTTTTCTAAATGTTCTTGAATCATTTTTAACACAACGAAAATAGAAAATCATTTCTAGCATTGAGAGATTAGTTTTCACAAAAGTTGTGAAATTGGCCAAATCCTGAAATCTTTACTTTCCTAAGCCATTTTTGTGTCGATTAGAATTCCAAGTGATCTGAACAGTGTTTTTGATCACTATGATGGTAGAAAATCAATTTTTGGCACAATAGGTAAGGGAATCATTCCTTGATTAATCAAATCTATACCTATTGGCAAGATACCCTTGGTTAAGGCTTGAGAAGCCTTCTAGCTAGCACTTGAGAAAACATTAGACCTTATAAAGGCTCTAATAGGCATCTATATGGATCATCATTAGAGGCAAGACACTTGTGCTACTTCTGGCCTAAAAAAGAAATTGTAGTAATTAACCCATGGTACGTTCAGGCAAGGATTGACTTGCTTAAAATTATAAGTCTATGAGTAAGTGTGATTTCTAATTGATCTATGTTCTAAAATTGTTATCTGATTACATGTACATCTCTTTCTAAATCTTGAGAAATTAAAGTGTTTTTTCATTTAATTCTAGTGCGTATTTTTAATTCTAATTAAATTTTATGCCTATATCGATATGCATGAGCTTAATATTTTCTTTTAAAATTTTAATCAAAATTAAACGTATGCAGTAAAATTAAGAAAAAACACATGGATTTCTTTAGCGTCTTGGAAGAGATGTACATGTAATCTAATTACAATTCAACACATAGATCTGATAAAAACCATGCTACGTAAAGACTCAACTCTAAGCATGCCCATCCTTGCATGAAAGCACCATGGGTTGATTACTACAATCTCTTCTTAAGACTAAAAGTAGTCCAAGTGTTCTATCTCCAAAGATGATCCACACAGATATTTCTTGGAATCTTTTTAAGGTTCGATGTCCTTCAATGCTAGTCAGAATACTTTTTAAGCCTTCAACAAAAGTTATATAGCCAACAAGATCAAATCTAAAGTGATCCAAGAACAATTTTTACGCCTGTTACTTCAAGATGAAGAAGAAAATAGCTTTGTAAAAAAGTAGCTATTTTTCATAAATGCTAGCAAACAAATTAAAAAATACTAATTTTTTATTTTGATTAATTTTTTAGGATGAAAAACTGATTTTCCACCTTCTTTATGATCAAAAACAATTTCAAGTCACTCAGAAATTATGTTTGCACTAGGATAACTTTAAGAAAGTTCATGAAACGATGCCAACCCTTTAAAGAAGTAAGGATGTTGGCACTTAGGATTTCTTGGATGCTTCTATCAGCCAAAATGTCTCAATAATGTATTTAAATACATCTTAGCTAGGTTAGGCTTGATGAATGGGTCAACTAAGCCCACTACTAACATACCTAGAAGATAGGGCCAACTTGAAGTATTTCTTGAAACCCAATTAAAACTATTTTAATTAGCTTGTCCAAGATTGGGCATTAGTAGCCTATTAATATTTTAGCCTAATAGCACACCAAGGATAGCTATTCCATACGCCTAGCCCATTAGCAAGCCAAACTTGGAGTAGTTCAAAGCTAAACTCTTATGACTTGGTAATTAGGGCTTTTAACCCTACCCCTTTATTTGCATGTTAGATAATTTAATTCATAATTAAATTTTCTAACCCACATAAAATAATTTAACTTTATGTAAATATTATTAAATAGTTAATTAAATAATTAATACAATTATTTAGCTTTATTTAATAGTATCCCTAAAATCCACGTCTACAAATAGACATTATCTTGATAAGAATTCTTATCTTTATTGCCATATTAAGACATCTCTAATTAGATTTTATAAATCTATATGTCTTTAATTAATTGAACTAATTCAATGACATCTTCTTTATTATACCTTATATTTTAATGAAGTTATACTTAATTAAATCTCAATTTTAATCCAACTGATCATCTTATTATGTGTGACCCATTGGCTTCTATTATAATTATAATAAATATAACTACCCAATTAAGCGTATTTATGTTTATAGACCAAGACTGGCCTCTAGCAAGGCATCATAGCCACATGGTATGCAAGAAGAGTCAATATGACCTTTTAAGAAACATTTCAGTAGCCAGCCTATTAATGCACTTTGGTTCTTTCATCAGATATCCCGAAAAGACCATGAGCATGGTGCAGTGTCTACTCATGTATTTATCCATATTAGTTCTTACAGCTTATGGTTAACTTCATTAATTTAGGGAAATAATTTCTCCTAAATTCATCATGCATTGGTTAATAACTTTATCAAGTTAACCATAACAAAGAACAAATGAGATATGTCTTGGATGTCATTTGGAGTGATGAATCCTCTCTACATTACTTATCCATCTTTATTTGGTTCATGCCATACCCAAAACTACCCTAGCATAAGCATCTAACTATTATGGACCCACTCGTGATAGAATCAAAGCATGACACTTTCCATTCAAGATGACCTAGTGTCTCAAGTCTGAGGAGTAATATACTTAATTGGCACATAAAAATATATTCCATAGACACTTGAATGACTTATACCAAATGAAGTTCTCATATGAGCCATGTTCAGTGAGCTTGTTTCCATGAAGCAAGCACCCATATGCTATCCCCAAGTATCTCTATACATCAACTTCTATAAAATCAAAAAGTTACATACATCAAATGCATGAAGGTTTATCATATGCTAGTCTTTATGCATTGCCAGTGCTATATCTAATAATATGATGACTAGGAACATTTTTAGATGCACGACTTTGATGCATAAGGATCTTATCATCATAACTCATTACTAACTTTGCAAGGCCATTGTGTTTCATGGGTTTCATCTAATTACTATTTGCCTAAGTGTCAATCATGCGACTAACGTGAAGGAAAACCATGAATCATTAATGTATGTGATTGGTTTGCATTATTAACTAATATATATTCTCATCTAATCCAATTGGCTTTAGGGCATATATTAATGTTTTTGCAAGATAGTCACCCACATGCTATCCTCAAGTATCTCTATACTTTAACATCATGAGATCAAAGAGTTATATGCATTAAATGCATGAAGGCTCAGTATATGCTATTCTTTATGCATTGTCAACGCCTTGTCTTAACAATACGTGACTAGGAACATTTTTTTATACATGGCTTTAATGCATAAGGATCTTATCATCATAACTTACTACAACTTTGCAAAGCCATTGTGTTTCATGGGCTTTATCCAATTAGTGTTTGTATAAGTGTTAAGCATACCACTAACATGAAAGTAAACCTTAAATCACTAGCAAAAGTGATGGATTTGCATTATTTATTTATATATATGCATTATTTAAGTTGATTGGTTTTAGGGTATATATTAATAGTGGGTCATTATGTAATGTTGAGGTGAGTCAAAATGAAGGTGTCTAGTGTCATGTTACAACACATAAATGAGTGGCATTGATGTGCCTCTCACTTGTTAAAAATAATAATGAATAAAAATGATAAAAGTGAAGACATTTGTTTGACTCCAAAACATATCATCAATGTCAGAAAGCATAATTTTAGGTTAAGTCACTTAGCGGTTATTCTTGTTTCCTCATATAAGACATTCAGAGAATCTATTTGGTCTTGTTACTGGACTTTTGAATGTTTGAAATTTGTTCAAAAACTGACAAATGCTTTGTTATTATAAGTTGTGTTAGAGTTGCTATTGTACTCTACCATAGTAATCTTATAAAAAGAAATATTTTTAAGTAAGTTATAAACCCTAGGAATTTTTTTAAATTTTTTGTAATCTTCATTGAAAAGGCTACGTGATAGGCTTTTGAAATGTTTGATTTCATGATCAGACAAATATAGAATATTTTTAAGTAAGTTATAAACCCTAGGAATTTTTTTTTATTTTTTGTAATCTTCATTGAAAAGGCTACGCGATAGGCTTCTGAAATGTTTGATTTCATGATCAAACAAATATAGAAAAAATCTTAGAATGTAAATTGTTTGCATGCATTTGTTTTAGTGCTGGAGTTGTAAAATGAGCTATTTTTTTATGAGGATTACCATTTTGATGTATTTTGCTCATATTTTTAGTGTGAAATAAAGTAAATATGCTTTCCAAGCATATATGGCCCATCTAGTGGGTATTTTGGATGAATTGGGAAGAAAATCCAAAAGGCATGCTAGTTGCATCCAATTAAAAAATTCAACTGATAGTTAAAATGATTTTTTGTCATTTTTTGAATATTTTTAGATTGAATTGTAATGAGTCAGGATTTGTAAGAGTTTGATTTGGTGATTTTATGTGATGGGAATAATTTAGAATAAACCTAGAGAGCTTTAAAGGTCTAATTTATCCTCTATTTTTATTCTCTCTGGGTTCGTTGTATACTATTTTGAGGCATTCGGATGCTTCAAACTCGATTTTAAACTTCATGTTTAGTGTGTCAATAGGTTTAGGGTTCACCTATAGGAGGTTCATGGTGGCTTAAATTAAAGCTTTCAAGTTAAGTTAAATAAAAGTTGACTTTTAGTCTTATTTTCAAAGTTATAATTTCTTCAATTTTGTCAAAGGGAATTATTTTTATGATTTCTTTAAAAATGGAGTAAAATTGCTGAATATTTTTTAAGCCACATGCTTTTAAGCAATTTTCTCTCACAAAATAGCTCTAAATCAGTTATAAATTCATGCTAGTCCCAGACCAACAATTGATTGCTTTCATGGGTACTCAGTTCCCAAAATATATATTTTTATTTTTAGTGATATTGTTTGATTTTCATAAACAAAAAGGGGATTATGATTGAATATGTGTGATTGAACTAGAGAAAAACTTATTTGGATATTTGTGATCAGTTTGTACCAATTTATGAGGCATCACGAGAGGGATCGAGCCCTTGCCTATGGCATAACCAACTCTTGAGCCTAACTTATAGATTTTGGTATACGTAAACCATAAAATCATTCCTTTAAAGTTTCGTAACTCATTAGTGAATGGTTTTAATATATGACTAATTACAACTAGCTAAAAAAAGATCGATGGTGACTCTTTAGCCTAGTTATTCTCATATTTCAATACAAAATGTTTAGACAAATGATTCATCTTATTAGCTAGGGCTTTAGATGATTTAGAGTGTTGACTGCTCTAATATGTTGAGGTTCGTATCTTAATATATTATGACAATGATGAGTATAATAATCATTTTGTGGCATCTTCATGCATTATTGTTAAGATTTACATGTCATGCATTTTCCACGAATCTATTATGATTATGGCAACATTATCATGCATACTTGTAAATCAATATATGTTCATGTTAATATGGTGTTTAAATGTAAAAATCATGTATGATGCCATGCTAGTATGATTATTGGTGAAAAGTGATGTTTGAATATGCATTTAGAAGTGCTAAAAGCTTCAGGGACCATTTTGCAATTTTTCCATAATGATTCCATTCATATTAAGGGCCATTACGTAATTCCCAAGCAGTTGAATGTCATTTTAGTCATTTTCCATGACTTAGGAACTTTTTTGATATTTCATGTATTTTAATATCATTTACTCATCTTCCATGACTTAGGAACTTTTATGACATTTCACGCATCTTAATGTCATTTAGTCTTCCATAACTTAGGGACTTTTATGTTATTTCATGCATTTTGATGTTGTTTAGGTCATTTTCCATGATCTAGGGATTTTGGTGTAATTTCATGTATTTTGAGGTCATTTAGGTCATTTTTCATGATCTAGGGACTTATATGCAAATTTATCTATATTGGGGTCATTTAGTTTATTTTTCATGATCTAGAGAACTTTATACAATTTCACGTATTTTAGAGATACTTAAACTATTTTTCCATTACTTAGGAATTATTATACAAAATTCCATGCTTTTAAAACATTTTCTAGGATTTAAGGACCATTCCATAATGCCGATGCATTTTAGGTCTATTTATATTATTTTCCATAATCAAAGGATCATTTTACAATTTCACACAATTTTGGAATTATTTTCAGGTGCTATGCCATAAATTTAATATATTTAAATGTTATTTTATGATATAATTTTTTTTAAAAAAAATCCGAGGCAATATCCCTATGTTAAAATAGTCCATTGGTATGCTTCAAGTATATAAAGCCATTTCATTGATTATTTTATACTAAGGAATACGTTTTTTAAATAAGTAAATCAAAATTTTTAATTTTCCTAAAAATAAAACTTTCATACCCTTCCAGTTTTTCTGAAGGGTTGTGAAAAATATTTTGATTTTCAAAAATATAAAAATCTAATTTACTTATGATGATAAAAATAATATTAACTATAAATCATTTTTAAAAAATAGGGAACTGCTATTACATACCAAAAAAATTAAAACCAACCATAATTGAGACTTCGATTAACACGGAGTTAATAGGTACCAATGATAGGCATCATAAAAGGTACTATCTCACTCCCTATGAAACTGACTCCTGAACCTTTTCCCCATGAATCTCTAGTTATTAAATGGACTTCAAAGTTCATTTTCTAGGGTTTAATAACCCACCGAATACGAACTTCAATAGGTGACCAATCTCACCAAGCCATAAATAAGATTGGTGGTGACTCTAACTTATTTTGTCATTTTGTAATAACCATTTAAGGTTAAGTTGGATGAGTAATTTGTCTGACAATTAAGTCATATCCTAATGCGACAAAATGAAATTCATTCATTTAAGTCTAAGGTGTTGGATTCACATTCGGCACATTATGACATTAACCATAGTTAAAACAATTAAGATATGTCACTGGGAATGGTGAATCCTTTCTGCATCACTCATTTATCTACTATATGTTTCGTGCCATACCTAAAACCACCCTACCTTAGGCATCCATCATTGTAGACCCAACCATGATGGTCTCTAAGTATAACACTCCCAAAACGAGATTACATATATCACAACTTAGAGGACTACTTACATGACTAGCACATGAGAACATATTCCTCAGACATTTGAGTAACTAATACCAAATGGAGTTCTTATATGAGCTAGTTCAGTGAACTTGTTTCCATAAAATAAGCACCCTCATGCCATCCCAGTATTTCACATACTTCAGCCTATAAGATCAGTTGCTTACTTTATAAGTAAGAAGGCATAACATGTGTTGGTCTTTGAATATTGCCAATGCCCTGTCTTGACAATACTATGACTAGAAACATTTTGAAGAACTTGACTTTGATGCCTAAGGATTGCATAATTGTAAAATACTTTGTAATTTCTTTACTAGGCCTTTTAAGCTCTACTGGCTTCATCCAATTAGCATTTTCTTGATTGTCAATCATGCCACTGACATGAAGGGAAACCTTGACTTACTAAGGCTAGTAACTAGTATGTAGTTAATTGACTATATATCTCATGTCTCAATCTGATTGGTTCAAGGGCATACAATAACAATTAGAAATCTATATGTATTAAAAGACTTAAAATCTTTCATGTAAGAAATTTAATAAAAAATTTGCATGTAGGAATTCACAATTAAAACCATATGAAAAAATTCAATAATGTGTAAAGAATAAACTATGTTAAATTAAAATTTTATGTGTAAGGAGTTGAATTAAAAATCATATATTTAAATTGCCCTGTGGAAAATTCCATGAAGAAAATTCAACCAAAAATGTTATATATAAAAAAATTTAATAAAATTCCATATGTGAAAAGAAAAAAAAAATTCTAATTGAAATCTTATCCTTAGGATAAATTAAAAAAAAAGTTTAAGGAGTAAAATCCAATTTAGTGAATTCTAAATACAAAATGTCAAATTGAAGATCCTGCATTTAAAGTATCTAGTGGAAAATTCCATGTATGAAAATTCCATTAAGAATGATAAAAGGCTCAAAGAAAATTTCCTAATGTAACAAAACTCTAATTAAAACCTATATTTAGAAAAATTAAGGAAAAGTTTTATTGTGACAATATAAACAATTGCATAAAAAAGTCTTATTGAAAACTTTTTATATGAATATCTACATGGACATTTGCCCTCGTAAATTCCTAAATTTTAATAAAATGATACTTTTGCAATTAGAGTATTGGTACTTGTGAATAGGTGTTACTATTGTAGTGCCTTGAAAATGTTGTTCAATTTTCTTCGTGAAGCATCAATACCGATATAGATACCTATGTCCTCTTTTGAAAATTTTTTGTTGTTGGGGGTAATAAATCTATCCTTGCATAGAGGGGATCAATACCCATGGTTTAAGATATTTAATGTTCAAGTTTAAATACTCTTAAAATGTTTCAAAAAAAGGCCTGGATAAAAATAGATGTCTATAATATTTAATAGACTAGGTGATCAGCTAGAGTGATTGTGATTAAATATGATTCTCCATTTGCTGGCCAACTTTTATAGGGAGTTTAAGAAAAAGATGAAACTTTATCTTTTAGGATAAGTGAAGGTTCAGCCAATAAGAGTTTTGTTAGAGGAAAATTTTGATTTTTCCTAGGTGATTGAGAGGAGATTAAATTCCAATTGTTTTTGAGAAAAATTGCTTTTCCCTTGAAAGAAAATATGAGGTTTGTTAGAGGAAAATTTTTATTTTTCCTAGGTGATTGAAAAGTGATTAAATTCTAATTGTTCTTGAGAAAAGCTATTTTTCCCTTGAAAGAAAATATGAGGTGAATTCTTCCAAGCATGATTCCCAAGAAAATTGCTACAACTCATCCTTGTTCCTCCTTGATGAAGGCACCAAGAATAGTTCTTGGTAATTTTCGCCATAGTGAAAGGCCAATAAAAACAACCTTTGGATTGAGAGACCGGCCCACTAGCTACAATGCCTTGAATAGGCTATAGCAATCGTTCATGTGGATCACTGTTAGCGGTATGTAGGACGCTAATCCTCCTTGTGGCCTTAAAAAGATATCGAAGTAACCAAGCCATAGCTATGTTCATATAGGGAACGGCACACTCAGAGTTATGAGCTTTTGAATAAAGTATGATTTTTATCATATCTATGTTGTAATTACTAATCTATCACATGTAAGATCTCTACTTAAGATCTTTAAGTGTTTCTTTTTTTAACTTCCGCCGCTTGTGTTCTTAATTTATTTATTTTATATCTATTTCAATATGCATGAACCCAAGTTTCCAAACACTTTGTTAGGGTTGTTGAATATGCACTCGTGGACCAAGAAGATCATAAACAAAAATAAAGCTTCCATTAATCTTGTTTCAACTATTAAGGAGAAGAAACAAAAGAAAAAGAAGTTCTTCAAGAAATCAAAGAATGCTAGAGCTTCTATCTCTAAGATTTTAAAGCTTGCTGGTGGAATGAAGAAAAACGAAAAGGTTAAAGAAATACGTCATCATAGCGGGTAAACCTAGGCATTGGAAACGCAATTACAGGCGTCTTATGGAGACTATGAAGGAAAATAAACTTAAAAAAATTTCCCTTTAGACAAGCCCTAAATAATAATATTCTCATTCCATGTCATGCTGTTATATACGATATCTTATCGGAATTAGTATTAAGTTCACCTTTAAGAGAGCTATTGCTCGCTTTCTAAATTGCGAATATGAATAAAATCTGAGATGTATTTTCCTTGGGGATTTCATCAATACCTTTAATTTTATCAATTTTCGGGTATAAAACAGATGCTGTCAGTCAATTGTCGACAATCACCAAACATTCTCTCATCTGCAATTGTGAGAGATTATCATAGATCGTCAATCTGGAGACCAACCGATCTGTCGTAGGCTTGAAAATGCTAATTATACTTGGTTTCTCTTTTCCACTTGGCAGTTATTGAGGAAAAAAAAGGTAATTGGCAGTAAAACTCAAAATCGGATATGAGAAAAAGATAGAAGATCAACTAGTAAATAAGATTTTAGAGTAAAGTGCGTCTTTGCCATCGCTTAGGATGATAACAGCAACATTAAATGCATCTGAAATTAGATCTAACTATTTTGAAAATTTCAGAGTGTTAGCCTCACAGCTTGGGTATTGAAATGGGATTCTTTGAGTTGAAGTGCCCACATCAAGTTGAGATGAAGCGATACATTTGGTTTGGGAATGCTGATGATGATCCATGCTCTGAGGCTGAGTTGTTAGAAGCTTGTCCAAGAATGACCATTCACCATTGTACCTGATCTGATCTTGCTGTATTAGTCCACAGCCGGCGCCGCTTGACGTTAGCCTCAATAAGTTTTGAGAGCATTCTATATCCATTGAGTTCAAAGAGAGAGGTGATATAAATGAAGAAGCAACAGCGGATGATTCAGGGCTGAATAATTGCGGTAGGTGCATGGAACCATCTAAGGAATAATCATACAGTGTATGCAATTGCAAATGATTATGCCTTGGCTCCATTTGAACTGAAGAAGAAGCAACAGTCTTGATGTGACAGAAGTTTTCTTCTTGACTGAAATCTGCCTGAAAATTACCTCTGTTATGATTCTTCTTCTTGAAAACCCTGCAGACAACCCATCCATCTTCCTACAGACAACACCAATGAGAAAGCCATTTAATGTAAGGTTAGGTTACTTATTATTGATGTGAGTAAATTAAATATAGTTTTCTCATATATTACCTGAACATCAGAATCATCGTCGTCTAAGCGATACTCATGCATGATCCAATCTGTTTTCTGGCCATGAGGAGCACGCCCTGTGTAGAAAACTAGGGTTTTCCTCATCCCAATTTTCTTGGAGTTGCTGAGGTGGATAGCCTTGTCTCTCCCTGTAGCCTTCCAAAAACCGGCTGTGGTTGCCCGATTTGTTCGAGTTCCTGTCGGATATTTCTTGTCCTTGTGGCTGAAGAAATACCACTCGTTTTGAGGACCGGATCCGATTCTGCATTTATCTGCAAGTTAATCATAGAACAAATATACACAATAAGAAGAGAAAGTATTAGCAATTAATCACTTACCAACCAGAAAGAAACTAAACATGATCGTTGAGATGAAGAACTCATTTTTCTTACTGACCTTTGAGGTCCCAAGGCTCAAGTTTGTTCAGATCCACCTCCCTGATAACATCGAGGTCGATAGCTTCATAGGAGACCTTCTTCCTCAGGTAATAGTAAAGAAGCTCCTCATCTGTTGGGTGGAATCGGAAACCTGGGGGAACTGAAAGCTGCCCATTTCCAGCCATCATTTTAATTTCCACGATTGCTCTGAAAGAACACAACACGTTCAATGTTAGTAAAGTGTGTATCATCATGAGGAAGAAGACTGCTGGACTTGACAGAGTACCTTTTAAGAATTGAGAACCATGTTTATAGAAATCGAAATCATCTGAAATTACACGTATAATTACTTGTAACCTAGCCTTCTCTTAACTATATGTGTATATTGTAAGATAATAAACAAACAAAACTCTCATTGCAACCTAAACAAACAGAAAATAACACATGTCCATATAATTATAACGTTTAGGTTATAGAAAGAAGAAAGAGAGAAGTCCGACACATAATCCAGCTAGCAAAGCCATAACTAATTAGTTTATTTACCTGTGATAAAGTAACAAGTTTTTGCAACCAAAAGGAATATATGCAGTGTTTTAAAACTGCTGGCAATAACAAAACCAGACATCTTTGTTCTCTGTGGAAAATATATATTTCTTTCTGTTTTATTTTAGAAAAAATAAGAGAAGGAGTTTTAATAAAGAAGACCTCCGACGTTATTGGATTGTTATATAATACAGGAATTGACGATACAGATAAAGAAGCAGTCATAGGAATCATATCATATATGATGAGTTAATTAAATCACGAAGAGGAATAAAAGCAAGAAGCTGAAAAACGGCAAATCGAAAAAACTAGTGACTAAAACCGCGTGCATGCATGCATGCATGCAGATGCAGTCAAGTCCAGCTCCAAACTGAAAGCTATTCAGTAAGTTATAGTGACAAACAGCAAAGTAAAAGAAAGGGATAGGGGAAAAAAGCAAACCTTTTTTGGCGTTGGAAGGTTGTGTGTGAGGATGATAACAGTATAAACAAAACAAGAATGGACTGGCAGCGATGGAAAAAGAGATGAGAGAGAGAGGTGGTCGATTTCTTAGCTTGAAGGGCACGATGTTAGGCTTTTAAGACAGTAAGACCAGGATGTGGATATACATGAGACAACCGAGGATGGGCTGGCTGGGTCCAGAAATAAAGACAAATAAAATACATTTATTATACTTATTTAATTCAGAAGAATTACCAAAAAAATATATATATTTGATATTAATTTGCGTTGTGTGGAGAGTGTCAAGTATGGAATAGAGGGTTGGGCAAATGTCCGTTGAATGGGAGACCTTATTCCTGAAAATCGCCTCATAAAAATGAGTAAAATCTGCGCGACTGTCAATTAATTACGATTAAGCATTAATCAATAATTTAATATAAATTCGCAGTCGTCACCTTAGCATGGTTAAGCAGCGGAATGAAATAAAATTCCCTTCTGCAATTTGACTGTTCCTTTCATTCTACCAACTATATGCACAATATTCTCAATTTTATACTTAATTAAAATAAATTAAAAATATTGTTATTATTATTTTTAAGTTTTAAAATGATGAATCCTATGATGGAATTATAATCATATAATAAATAAATTTTAGACAACTAATTTTTCGAATCATTCGTTATACTATAGGAATTGATTTTCAAACCAAGTTAAGCACATTGAATATCTGTTGATAGCTTTGAGATTTTTTTTAGTGTATATATATTAATATTAGCTAAGATACAAATAAATGTTTTTAAGAATCATCCATTTTTATACTTCTGTTCTATATAAACATATATATATATATATATGTTTATATGCTTAAATTAGTACGTAGTATCCTTGAATGTATTTATATTTTTTATAATATCACATGCAGCTTTAATTATAAAAAAAAAATCACATGGCATGAAATTCAGTGCAAGTCGTAGAATAGGCATTTGAGTTCTTAAATCAAACAAATTAATATATTTATTGGGAAACTCACTCCTTTGGCTATTGCATCGCCTGAATTACTGGGGATTAACTTTAAGCGCCCATTATGTTATATTACTAACAATCTCTCACCAGCCAAAACTAATAATCCTTTTCGGAAAAATTTCAAAGAAAGAAAATAAAAATCAAAAAAATAATTTTAAAAATAATAATTATTAAAATTATTAATAAAAAAAGTGTAATTATTTTTTTATTTTTTTATATCTTTCTATTACTCTCTACTATTTGTCAAAAATGTTGGGGATGGGTCAGTTCCCTCCCTAACTATATAAATTACATAAATAAATTATATATATTAAAAATAATATTGATAAATAAAAATAAATTTTAAATATTTAATATTAAATTTTAAATTATTTTTTAAAAATAATAAAAGATAAAAATGTATTTTATATTAAATTATTATTTATTATTTATAAAATAATTACTATTAAAAAATAATTTAATATAAAAATATTTTGTATTAAATAATAAAAAACATTTTATATCAAATCTCTAATTAATATATATTATATATAATATATAATATATTTTATATTTTATATGTTATATATATTATAATATATTGTAATATACATAATATATAATATATTATA
>JBBYHO010253662.1:0-89271 GCA_038382025.1 Adansonia gregorii | reverse complement strand
TATAAATATAGTTTTCACAATTCATGAATGGATCCTTTACATCAAAATGGTGATAGTTATTTTATTAAAAAGTAATAGATAAAAAAATAATATATAAGATTTCAACGAAAAGAAAGGTGAAAATAGAAATAGTTTTGCGCGGGTTTAGACTTAAAAATTCATGTTCAAAATTCAAATAAGCTAAAAAAATATTTTATATATTTAATAAATAATATATATTTCTTGATTTTAATTGTGTATATATTAAAATATTAAAATATTTAAAATATTTTTATTGTTTTAATAATAAAAACGAGCTAGTCGAGCCAAACTTATTTGAAGGATCAATCCAGTTTGATTAGACCCACTGCACGGATAATTTTAACTGCAACAAATTAGTGATAGTTTTCTTCTAACAAACTTTTCCTACTTTTGTTACCTTTGCATGCTTTTGTATTACTGAAATTATCTGTTATTTATCCTTTAAAGGAATCCCAGTTATGAATTTCAATTCCTCTGGAGACATCTTAAAATTTCTAGAAATAACAAAGGCAAATAAGATGGGGTCTACATGCATTTAACAGCGGGAATTTGAGGTCAACATTAAGAAAAAAGTAAGATAATTAATTGTAGCTTCCAAACCATTTCTTTAGATCTTTAAGTCTCCTCCTTCCCCTTGACGCAGGACTTGACCTGCATAACTCCTTCACGCAGGACTTGGACTTGCGTGCAGATTGAATCGTACTGAATGTAAATGGAAAATTTTAAAATTTTTTATTTATATTTAAATTTGATCAATTTAAAAAATTTTTTATTATTTATTAAAATATTAAAATATTATTTTTATATATTTTTTATAATTAAATTTATATAAAATATTATTTTATTATAATATAATAATTTAAATAAATCAATCTAATTCAAATTTGTAAATCCTTGTCTAAATTACTCGACTCGTTAGACGGCCAATTCGGATAGGTCAACGCGGGACTTAGCTGATCAATGTCAATTTGTCGGCCTCGCACCATCAATTGGCTCCTCATTCCCTCGAATCTTCCAACCCATTTTTTCAGCTTTAATATTTATAGGACCTTTTTTCCATTTCCTCCTTGAAAATATTGTATCAACCACTCGCAACAAATTCCACCCTTACCTTCCAAAGTAGACATATTCCTTTGCTCAAATCCCCAACAATTTCTCTTTAAATCTCATCCACTTGACTTCCAATCCTTCGCAAAAATCCAATTCTTTTTTTTCCTCCTTTTCTCTAAAAAAAATCTTGTCGGAAGTGGAACATCCGAATACCATTGGAAAGATACGAGGCAGGGAGGAATTAATAGCCTTTAGAATCAATATGGGGAACTAAGTTTCTTGCACTTTATCAACCCATTATGGCAAATCATCAAAATCAGCGAAAGTGATTCTCCTAAGTGGCAAAATCAGGCAATTCGGGGAACCCATCAAAGCCGCCGAGCTAATGCTTGAAACACCAAACTCCTTCCTTGTAAACTCTAAACCCCTCAAGCTAGGCCGCCGGTTTTCTCCTCTCAGTGACATGGGAGCTTTGTCTATTGCTGCAAATTCGGCTGCTAAAAAGGGTTTTGGTGGAAAGGTAAGGATCTTGCCAGAAGCTGCTCAAGAAGCTGAGTTACGTGACTTTTCAATGGAAAATGAGGAGAAAAAGGCAACGCCGAAGCTTAACTTTGATGATATTGAAGAGTTTTCAACTCCAGAGTTCATTCACAGAATATCCATGTCAAGGTCTAAGAAACCATTGCTAGAAACCATAGCTGAGGAGCCTATTTGTGCCAGATGATGCGGTTGTAAGTTGTAGCAAAGAAATTATAGATACAAATGATAGATTTCAGTGGAGAAAGCCAGCTATGAAGTTGCAATTTATGCTATTATTTGCAAGTTTCAAGCTTTGTGGGCGAATTGCTTTGGGATCTGAACGGAAAGAAAAAAATTTGATGCATTAATAGTGACAATATTTTATATAATTTATTTTAATTATTTTATTAATGCGTAAATAATTTTTTACGTTAATTAATTGTATGTTTGGGCAAATTTTGGATACAATTGAGTGATGGATCTTTATCAAACTAAAATATGCCCACGTCATAATTAGATTAAAGTTTTTCAACAAAATATTTATATTAATAGATGTAGTAATTCAATATTTAAATTAATGAATTTAAAGTTAAAATTAAATTATTATGATAATTTGTGCAAAATGTGAGAAGAGTAATACACAAAGCGAACACAATATTAAAAAAATAAAAGTTAACACGAACAAAAAAATTGAATACAATAATAATATATAAATGTGTTAAAATCTACTCAAAATGAATTATTAACATATAAACATTATAGAGTCAAAACTAAAGAAAATTGGATTAAAATTTAGAATATGATATTTATATTAATATATGAAACATACAATGATCAAGTTCTTAAGTCAATCAATTTAGAGTTAAAATTGAATATAATAAATTATGTAAAATATAAGATAATTGAAACATGATATGAATAACATGATAAAAATAATTAAATATAATATAAAATAAAAAATAATATAAATACGATATAAATACAAAAATGTATCAAAATCTTATGAAATGAATTATTATCATGCCAAATTTTATATTAATATGTAATACCTTAAATATGATAATGGCTTAAGCATGAGCGAAAACATAAATATGATACAAACATGCAAATTTTCTTGTTTGCCATTTATTTTCCTTTCTTCTGTCTTTCTTTTCTTATTCGTTAAACAAAATTGAAAATAGACCCCTTAAAACCATTTATCTCCATGCTTTGTTATCCCAAGCAGAGCATTTCAAAGTTGAAATCGAGTAACCTCATTGCTTGAGGATAATTTTCAGTTAAGGTATTATTAATTAATAAGATAAAGATATAAAATTAATTTAAATTTTTATGTATATGGTAAGTGCAAATTCAACGATCAATGTGTTAAAATAATATACAAAGTTACGAGAGCATGTGAAACTAAATCAATTTGCACTAGTGTAAACTAATCTCTGCCTAGATATATATATATATATATATGCTTATAATCATACATGGTAAAGCAGGTCATACTCTCTCATCACTAGATTAACTTCAATAAGATTAACAATAATGGTAGTGGCGAGATTAGATATTAGAGCATGGTGAGATTAAAATTAATATTGGATGTGTTTAGATACAAAAACAATGATGACGATGAGATGAAAAATAAAATAACTATTAAGGATATTAGTTTAAAAATGTATAAAAACTAATTTCTGTTTTATTTATGTAGTATTTTTATTTTAACATAATAAGTATTATATTTAAAAATAATAACACATTCATGTATCTTAAATTAAAAATAAATAAAATTTATTAAATAATCACGTAAGTAATTTGATAAAAATATTAATCATATAAATAATTATAAAGTTAATTAAAAATCTTTAATATAAAAAATTAAAATAAGGATAATCAGTTAAATCCACAAAGGTTACAACTAAAATTCAAAGGATTAAAAAACAAATCATTGTGGACAAATTGGGAACAAATTCCCCACTCGAGAGACTTTTTCTTCCCTTGAGGCAACTCCTCAGTGTTATACTATTCCGTGCTAAGGCCTTGTATGCCAAGCACACATTCGGTAAAAGGGTTTACTTTGAATCCAAACAGGCCTTTATCTTCAAGGATTTTCAGCCATTTTGTTTAGAATGCCAACCGCCAATTACCTTTCTAAACATTCTTTCATTTTTTTCATCTTTGCCTCTTTTAAAAACAACCTCTTACAGTTACGAACATCAATTTGTTCTGATCGAACGCAAAGACTACAAAACCCAAGCTTCAATTGTTTCTAGCTCGCTTTAAAACTAGAAACCAAGAACCCAGACACGATCCCGCTCAATACCAACTTAAACACTGGCCACCAAAAACACTAACCAAACATGCACAAAAAAAATAGCTCAAACACCAACCACCAACCTCAAACCACTACATGCTCATGCCTACTTACGACCATAACATGGAGCCAATCCTATAGCCCATGCACGAAGTGCCCACTCCTAACAATCCGATTTGAACAAACGAGTACCTTAGTCGTCGCTTGCGCAAACAAAAACCCAAGTAGAAATCTATTTGCGCAACGCAAACAAAGACTACAAACTCGCCAATCTCGTCGTCGAAAACCCATATTTCTCAGCAACAATGCACACCGTAGCTGACTTATCACCTTTTTTGTTACATGTTCATTTTGCCCAAATTTAACCAAATCAATCTGCTAGCTTACACATCGCCTCGCCGCAATTTGAAACCTTACTGTTGCTTATACATATCGAAAACCAAGCTTAACCACACCTGAATTGAAACGCGAGCAACAAACCAAGGGCTAGGAAACTGAACTCTAACACTCTAAACACCCTTAAATTAAAGTTGTTGCAATTACACTGTTCAACCAAAATCTCCCTCTAACAAACTCTCGCAGCTAAATCAATCAAAAACCCAAAAATCCAATCTAAACGCCCAACAACCTCAACCCCTTAAAAACACTCCTTTTGTTTTCTAACATCCAACCCCTTTATTTTTCTTTTCAATTTTGATAGGCCCCACCGAAACCAGCCCCTTGTTTTTCTAAGGTTAAGGTTTAGCATATTGGTGCAAGGATTGTCGGACTGCATTTACTATGAGATATTATCTGTTTTGGAATAGTGAACAAACTGTACTCAAAATTTCGTTTTTTGAGAAAATGTGCACCTCAATAGGGGAAGAGTGGCTCTTGCTTTTATAAGCCACATCCATATTTTTAGCTAATTGTGGGACTGTGCCCGCTATGAGACATTGTCGGACTTTGAAGCAGTGCATAAACTGTTCTCATGATTTTATCTTTTGAGAAAAGATACCTTAATAAGGGAAAAGTGGGCCTTGCTTTTATAAGTCATAGTCCATATTCTTAGCTAATTGATGTGGGATTGTTGTCTTGTCCCAATACTATATATTAATCAACACTATTTATATATAATATTCACTTATAGATTATATAAAGTATATTTAAAAATGTGATTGATTTAGTATTAAATAATACTAGATTCAAAAAATAATGATGGGAATTCCAAAGTGTTTTACTCTTTTTTTACAGGTCTTACTACCAAAAAATAAACCTTATGCTAAGAACCCTCTTTTTTTGCAACTTAAAAGCTCACATCCTACCTATCACTCAAATCCAGTCATGCTCGCCCCTCAGTTCTACCTCTATAAATTATTGATACCCTTTACTTAGATCGAACAGAAATTAACCTCATCATCATTGACCACTACTAAGGTCATTCTCATTTCTTTATATGAGTGTCAATTCACTCAACATCCACACCTTAACCACCAAATCATCACTTTTGGTATTGTGGCAAACTAGCTCATTTTAGAACAAACACAACATTTAATATTTCATCATGGCTCTTTAACAATGGTGTTTCTCATCTTGTCGCCACTGACTTTAGCAACCTATTTCTTTACGTAACATAAATTTGGCATTAACAACATTGTGGTTGGTGATGGCATTGCTCTTCTGATTACTCATATTGGATCCATCTTTCTTATTACCTTTGCTACTACTTTTGTCTTTTCCAATGTGCTCTATGTCTTTAGCATGCAAAAGAAATTAATATTTATCTCTCAATTTTGGACCACTAATAATTTTTTCATTGAATCTTATCATTTTTATTTCTTGTGAATGAATGTTGCATGGGAAATCCTTTTGATTAGTCAAGCAAATGATAGAGTGTATGAATAACCAGTTCTCCTTTTGTGACCCTATATTTGCTTGCTCTCTCTAGTGTCAAGACCAATGGCACCATAGATTAGGTTATGGGGTTTTCCTATTTTAAAGCATATCTATTCTCACTACTAGTTAGATGTGCTCTTCATCGCTTATTTTCTCATGTAATGTTTACCAATGCAATCAAAGTTACAAATTCTAAGTTTTTCTCTACTTCTCTTGTCTCTTACAAACTACTTGAAATTATATTTTTTGACATATGGACGTTCCCTATCATCTTCCATGATGGTTTCAAATACTATATCAAATACTATGTTATCTTTGTTTACCACTACATGAAAGATATTTAGCTTTATCTCATAAAACAGAAATCGGGTGTTCATGATATACTCATATCTGTCAAAACCATTGTGGAGCACTACTTCTATTGTAAATCGTCACACTAAAATGGTGGTGAATACATTAGTTTTGTCTCTCACATAGCCACTCATGGTATCTCTCATTTTACCACTCCTCTCTATACACCAAAACATGATTTTTCTTAAAGACGTCACTACCGCATAGTAGAAATTAGTCTCACCCTCTTTTCTCATGCTTCTTTTCCTTTTAACTTTTTTGTACCATGCATTCACTACTGTTGTCTATCACATTAATGGCATGCCCACTCTAACCTTATGTTGGATATTTTGATCCTAAACTATTGAAAATACTGCGAAACATATAAACTCGTTAAACAATATTAATTAGAATTAAAAAATTACAAAAAAATTATACATAATTATATTACAGAACAGAAATTCAAACAGCAAATTTTGATCGAGTCAAGGTTTGTAACCTCTGACCTTAAGATGTTTATTGCTTGCCTAAACGCGCTCGACAAAGTTTGCAATACGTCTACGAGGCTTCCTCGATCTCGTTATCGTTCAATAGCACTTTTAAACGATAACACGATGAACCAATAGAGTGGAACAATTTTCTCCTTTAAAATACTAAATAGGATGGATAAAAGCTGTTTTTTTTTTTTTCAATCTCATTTTTAATTGGTTTCTTCACAACATATATATATATATCCTAAGCTAAAACATTAAAACCATCATAATTGAAATATTAAGCATAAAGCATACGCTAAGTTATAATAGAAAAAGAGTCGTTTGGATGAAAAATAATTTTAAAAGAAATGTTTCAAATATTAACTAAGAAACGGTTTAAACAAAATTAAAGCTGGATACTATTATGGAAGGGTTTGGACAATTTCAAGTAGTAATTTGAGAACAATTTCTCATTCACCTCGGATATCAATTGTGTAAATTAAACTTATGTCATGTATCTCGATATGAATATTATACGACAAACTTCATATACATATACGTATTTTATATTTGAACACTATTAAAAAGTCATTAATATCCAACAATCCCCCACATGAATGGAAATTATCTGATTAAAATGATAGATGGATAGACACAGAATGCGAGAGAATACCTTTGAAGAGTTATTGCATTTGGATAGGTAGCTTTTGGCCTTAAACCTTTCATAGCGACAACTATCGGATTTACTTGACTAACTAGTGAACTTGATGTCTTGAACTATTCAGCCTTTCATGTAAACCCAAATAACAGGTGTCACATAATCCCTCTTCAAACACCCTTGGTTGTCACGATTGTGTTCATTTTGGCCCCGAACACATCCTAGTTTTAGAGAATGCTCTAAAAAATTCAGCTTTATCTATTCTCATAGAAATGGCCACGTTTCACACTCACATAGGTGATTTCTTATGATCGGTATCCTACCATACTCCACTTGATCTTGTCAAGCTATAAGAATTATTAAAAGTATAACTTAACCTAACTCTTTTTTAGGTGGCACTGATTCATCATAGGAATGGGTAAGAGTATTTAACTCTTTTAGTGCTTTCACTAAGTTAACATAATTTAGTTGTCCCTTCGAACCTAAATCTTGGGATCTCTAATCAACTAGGTTAGGTTTCTATTATGTAACTTTTATTTTGTAGGCTTAAGTCTCATTCCCCTCGATGATTTAAAGACTTGCTATCTCTTTAAACCTTTTATAAGTGAATCTGTAATATTATCTCTTGATTTCACATAATCAATAGAGATAATTTCATTTGAGAGCAATTGCCTTACTGTTGTGTCTTCAATGATTATGTTGAGACTTAACATTATACAAACTGTTTTGAGCCCTACCAATTATAGATTGGCAATCGCAATGTATACATATTGCCGACATAGGTTTTGGCCAACCTGGAATATCATCTAAGAAGTTTTGAAGCCATTCCGCTTCTTCCCCAGCTTTATCTAAAGCTATAAATTCAGATTCCATAGTGGATCTGGCTATACATGTTTACTTAGAAGATTTCCATGATACTGCAGCTCCTTTAATAGTAAAGACATATCCACTAGTGGATTTCCAGTTTTTAGTATCTGATATCTAATTTGTATAACTATATCCTTCAAGTACAGCTGGATATCTCGTACAGTGCAGTCCATAATTTAAGGTATATCTCAAATATTTGAGTACCCTCACGATGGCCTTTCAGTGGTCATGTCTAGGATTATTTGTGTATCTATTCAATTTACTTACCGAGTACGCTATATCTAGTCTTGTGCAGTTCATAAGATACAGTAGACTACCAATTATTTGTGAATATTTGACCTGAGATATCATATGACCAGTATTTTTTGTTAGATGTAAATTAACATCTATGTCTGTTTTAGCCGCATTTGTGTCATTCTTATTGAATTTCTCAAGGATCTTATTTACATAATGATTTTGAGTCAACACCAGACCATCATATGATTTAAAAATTTTAATTCCTAAAATCACATCTGCTAAACCCTATCTTTAATGCTAAATTTACTGGTCAACCATGCTTTGGTGGCTCTAATTATCTCATCATTACTGCCTATGATTATCATGTCGTCTACATATAAATAAACATTGACATACCCCTTATGTGTATTCTTTATGTATACAAATTTTTCGCATTCATTTATACGAAACCCGTTTGTCAACATTGTATTGTCAAAATTTTGATGCCACTGTTTTGGTGCTTGCTTTAAACTATTTAATGATTTAACAAGCTTGCACACCTTCCTTTCCTGTCCTGGAACCTTAAACCCTTCGGGTTGTTCTATGTATATTTCTTAATCTAACTCTCTATTCAGGAAAGCCGTGTCAACATCCATTTTATGTATTTCGAGTTCGTTAAGAGTTGTTATAGCTATTAACATACAAATGGATGTTATTCTTGTAACCAGTGAATACGTGTCAAAGTAATCAAGCCCTTCCGTTTGTTTGTATCCTTTTATTACAAGTCGTGCTTTATACTTATCTATATATCCATTTGCTTTTATCTTCCTCTTAAATATACATTTAGATCCCAAAAGCTTATGCCCGTGAGGAAGATCTATTAGTTCCCATGTATGATTTTGCATGATAGACTCTATTTCACTATTAACGGCCTCTTTCCAGAATGGTGCTTCTAGAGATGACATAGCCTCTTTAAAAGTCTGAGATTCATTTTTTAACAAATAAGTTAGAAAATCTAGACCGTATGTGGTTGGCACTTTAGTCCATTTACTCCTTTGGGTTTGACATGTTCCTCATCTTTCTCTTGTGGATCACTACTTGAATCCTCATGAATTCTCTTATTAGTCTTATTTACTTGTGTTTCCTAGTATGGAATTATATTTTCAAAAAATGATGCATTCCTTGATTCAATGACCGTATTGACATGAATGTCCAGAATGTCTGACTTATACACAAGAAAACAATAAACCGCACTGTTATTTGCATATTCAATAAATATAAAATCTATGGTCTTAGGTCTGATCTTAACCTTTTTAGGCGGAGGAATTGCTACCTTAGCAAGACACCCCCACACTTTCATGTAATTATAGGAAGGTTTTTGACCCTTCCATAATTCATAAAGTGTCTTATCTGATTTCCTGTGGGGTATTTTATTTAAAATATAATTTCCTATTAAAATGGCCTCCCCTCACAAGTTTTGAAGTAACCCCGAACTAATCAACAAAGCATTCCTCATGTCTTTAAACCTACTATTTTTGCACTCTATAATACCATTTTGTTGAGCTGAATAAGGAATGGTGGTTTGATGGATAATTCCATGTTCTTCGTAGAACTTATCAAAAGATGCATCGTATTACCAACTTGGTCACTCCTTATCTACTTAATTTTCTTGCTTAATTGATTTTCAACCTTGATTTTAAAGTGCTTAAAAACCTCTAAGGCCTTGTCTTTGCTTCGTTGTCAATAGATGTAACAATATCTTGGGCAATCATCGATAAAAGTAATAAAATACTTTTTTCCACCTCTAGTTTGTACGAACTTTAAGTCACAGATATCTGTGTGAATTAAATCTAGAGGTTCGCTCTTTCTTTCTTTCGAGTAAAATGGAGCTTTGGCAAATTTGGATTCGGCACAAGTCTCACACTTGTAATTTTTGTTAACCTAAAATTTTGGAAGCAAATCTAAATTACTAATTCTTTGCAAGGTCTTAAAGTTTACATGACCTAATCTACCATGCCATAGATTAGGAGACTCTAGCAAATAAGCAGAAGAAGAGCTTGCTTTATTACCATTCTTGTTCTTGGATATAATAGTCATGGTATTGAGCTTAAAAAACCCATTACAAAGATAACCCCCTACAAACATTCCAGATTTGGAAAGTACAAACTTATCAGATTTTAAAACTAACCTAAATCCATTTTTGCTCAACAATGAGCCGGACACTAAGTTTTTACGGATTTCAGAAGCATGAACAACATTGTTCATGGTTAGTTCTTTTTCAGAGGTCATTTTCAATACCCCTTTTCCATGGCCAAGAACTTTGCAGATTGAAGAGTTTCCTATAAATAATTGCTTATCAAAAGTAGCTTCTTTGTACTCGATGAAACTCTTCCTATCAGAACATACATGGCAAGTAGCACCTATGTCAACCCACAGTCTTCAGGTTTTCTACCAAGTTCATTTCTGACACCATGGCGACAAGCTCAATCTCATTATCATCAACTAAGTTGGATTGAACTTTCTTTTCTTGTTTTTGTTCTGATTATAACGGCAACCTTTGGCATGATGTCCTTACTTATTAATTACAAAGAAAGTTCCCATAAACTTCTTTACAATCGCACTTTTGTTCTCGTGGGAAAAACTTCAGCCAACATGTTTCCTTTTGCTGGTCTTCTTCACATGTTCTATGACATTAGCTTTGGCTTTCATATTCTGAGCTTTACTCGTTTCTCTGAACCTCGATTATTTTCTTCAATTCTCAGTCGAACAATCAAGTCCTCCAAACTCATCTCTTTTCGATTATGCTTGAGATAATTCTTAAAATCATTCCGCAAATGTGATAGTTTTTCAATCAATGCAGCCACTTGAAACGATTCGCTTAACACCATTCCTTCAGCAGCGATCTCATAGAGAATCAATTGAAATTCCTGGACCTAACTGATCACTGTCTTGGAGTCCAACATTTTAAAATCTAAAAATTTACCGACCACAAATTTCTTTATGTTGGCATCCTTGGTTCTATATTTTTGGTTCAATGACTCCCACAACTCTTTGGCTGTCTTCATTGGACTATACACATTATACAACGAGTTGCCCAGACCATTGAGGATGTAGTTTTTGCATAAAAAGTCCGAGTGCTTCCATGCTTTAATTGAAGCTATGGTTGTAACATTCGTTTCCCCTTCCTTAAGAATCGGAGCCTCCTCAGTTAAAAATTTAGTTAAATTGAGGGTTGTTAGGTAGAATAGCATTTTTTGTTGCCACCTTTTAAAGTCAACCCCATTGAACTTCTTGGGTTTTTCTCCACGTGTAACATGCGGGAGTAGTTGTGCAACTGGCGTACTTGCATTACCGATACTCAGTTCAACCATCTATTATAAAATAACAGGATCAACTTAATCATGATCTAAAGCACTTATTTCTAAAAGCAAGTAATCTTCTACACAGTTTAATATTTTATTAATATGCATAGTCCAAACAGATATATATAGAATTAATCATCAAATCAGATCTGTTAAAATATTAAGTTATACACTTATTATATAACCAACAAGGAAAAACTAGATATACTAATCTATTTAATTTAAACTATAAACATGCAATGTACATTGTCTTAATCGAATAATGACAAAAGAACCAATTTTTTTGTCCAAATCTATATGTATATATATAAATAAAGTTTTTTTTAAGGTAAATTAAAATTAGCCACAGAGAAATATAATGTCAGACTTAAAGCATGAAAAGGCATTGTATAAATAGAAGTAAAAGATTGGTTACAATCTCTAGGAATTGGTTTTAAATTTTTAATTTTTTTTAATAATGAATTACATCAATATATGTCGTATAAGAAAAATCAAAAGTGTCAAAAAAAACCGATGCATATAACATAGAATTTCAATCTTCAAGCAAAAGATACAACATAAACAGTGATCAACAACCTGTAATAAGAAGCACAAGCATATAATATTTAGCAACATGCAGTAGATTAAAATCGTAAGCATTAGAGCTATAAACACAAAGACAATGATTATAAATAGTATTAAAAATATGAATATGACCATACAAACAAGCAATATATTAAAATATACCGTAAAAGTCTTAGGTTGTTGGAAATTTTGATTCTAAAATATTGAAAATACTGCAGAACACATAAACTGGTTAAATAATTTTAATTAAAATTACAAAATTACAAAAGAAGTTAGACAAAATTATATTACTAAACATAAATTCAAAGAACGAATTTTGATCGAGTCAAGATTTATAACCTCTAATCTTAATACGTTTATTGCTTGCCTAAACGTGCTTGACAAAGTTTGCAACACGTCTCCCAAGCTTCTTCGATCTCAGTATCGTTCAATAACACATTTAAATGATTACACGATGAACTAATAGAGTGAAATAGTTTTCTCCCTTAAAATACTAAACATGATGGATAAAAGCTTTTTTTTTTTTCGATCTCTTTCAATCTTATTTCTAATTGGTTTCTTCACAACATATATATATATATATATCCTAAGACAAAACATTAAAACCATCATAATTGAAATATTTAGCATAAAGCAGACGTTAAGTTATAATGGAAAAAGAGCCGTTTAGATGAAAAATTATTTTAAAAGAAACGTTTCAAATATTAATTAAGAAACGATTTAAACAAAATTAAAACTTGATACTGTTATGGAATGGTTCAGACAATTTTAAACGACAATTTGAGAACAATTTGTCATTCATCTCGAATATCAATTGTATAAATTAAACTTATACCATGTATCTCGATAAGAATATTATACTATAAACTTTATGTACATATATGTATTTTATATTTGTACACTATTAAAGAGTCATTGATATCCAATACCTTAAATCTCTCTTCACGCTTTAAAAGAGTTTTGGTACCCCTCCAAATTATACTAAACTTGGAATCTTTGGGTGTCTACAGCGTCTATAGTTTTAGTGATATTCTGCTCGCAAGCTTAAAACATCTTTCTAAACCATGTCTCTTCCTTAGGTACTCTCTCAACCGTAGTGCCTATTTTTGTTATGATTCTTCCACTTCCTAGATTTTGTCTCTTGTCATGTCAAGTTTGTTGAGTTTGTTTTTCCTTTTACCTCTTTTCAAACCCACCTACCTTCTTCCCGAACGCAAATAATTTTTGTTTGCACCCTGCTAATCATCCATCTCCCTTCATCTAGTACTCCAACAAAATCACTCTCCACTTCATTTGAAAATCAACTACCATAACTCAAGCATTATTCCAACCTGATCCATCCCAACAACCTTGCTCACTTAGCGCCCTCAACCCTATCCTACTCCACCCACAACCTTCTTCTCCCGACCCACTTATTGCCACCCAATCCCAGACAACATAAACACTCAATCATCCATACCCAAACCACAATCTTATAACACTCACCCATGACATGCATAGCCAAAATTGCCATTCACATGCCCCTCCGAAATCTCAATCTCAGTGCCCAAATATCTACCCTAGCTAACCTTGAACGTAACATTAGGACGCAAGCCCTCAAAGATCCTAATTGGCTTCAGGCCATGTCTGAAGAATATGTTCCATTTGGTCGGAACGAAACATGGGAGCTAGCTCCACCTGACTCCACTTAAGATGTCGTGGGATGCAAATTGATTTTTCAGATTAATGGTTCCAAAGACCATGCGTCGGCTACAATGTTACTTATAGTCCAATTGTTAAGCCCATAACAGCGCTCCTTATCCTCCGCATTGCAGTTAGTTGTGATAGGTCTCAAAACCTTTAAAATAATAATCTGAATTAAACTTTATTTGATTAATTACCATCAAAGTATCTTAATTAAAATCAAATGCATTTTAAATTCTAATTTCAAGATTAAAACTTAATTTTTGAATTTAAAGTCAATTTTTTTTTGAAACCGGTCAATAATTCAAGTTTTTTGAGAATTAATTTACTTTTTGGGCTTACATTTGTGCACTTTAATCTACAAATTGTACACCACGGATATTTCTTTCCCCAATATTCCTCTGAAAACGACATAAGATAGAATACGTTTTTGGTGTAAATTGAAGCTGATGATGGCATTTTTATTTTACGCTTTAAACCCGGATGAAAATGATTAGCTTAGTCCGTGGAATTCATTACTTTTACTCAATTTTACTCTTTTTTTTTTTTTTTGAAAAATGAAAATAGAAGTAATCACTGTCTTTTTGTTATACAGCAACTACTTTACTGTTTTTTAACCTTGTTTACAAATAAAAATGACTTAAGTATAAGAAAACACCTTGATTTAAAATTACATATATATAATCATGTAATTATTATTATTTTTATTATTTTATTACAATAATTTAAATTATTAAACATTTATTTTCACCGAATTGAGTTCTAAATTTCCTCTTAATTGATTGCAGTATGAATTTGAATGATCAGTTAATTTTAATTCGTAAAGTTTTTTCTTTTTTTTTTTTGTATTAAAAACCAATAAAAATCTATTTCTTTTTTTTTTTTTTTGCTCCTTGGTATTTTGCTTACCTTCCAGTCTCCCGCCAAATTACAGAACCGGCTATCACCGGTAAACCTTCATAAAAACGTCCCCGTTCCTGCGGTTCCCCACATTACAAAAAACTTTCCCCACCCAGTTTTTTCCCCCAAAATCACCTTTCCTTGTATTATTTTTCCCTCCCTTCTTTCGCTTCTCCTTCCAGAAATTCTAAAAATCTAAATTCCCAATAAAAGAAAAAAAAATTCGAACATAATTTCCTTTTCCTGAGATTAATTCTCTTCGTTGATTTTGTTTTTTTTTTTTCTCTAATCATCTGTTTCTTCTCGTTAGGTTCTTTTGTCCTTTGTCCCTTTAGGGTTTATATTTGGAGTTCGATGAAGGTTCGAGCAGCTAGGATTTGGATTAATCGGCAGGAAAATATTTTCATTTCTTTTGATTCCAGACAATGAGTGCGGTCAACATTACAAACGTCACCGTTCTGGATAATCCGGCTTCGTTCTTGACTCCATTTCAGTTCGAGATCTCCTATGAGTGTTTGACTCCTCTTAAAGACGGTACCTTTTTAATTTTTTTTCTTACTTAATTTTTTTTATTGGTTTCAATGCTTTGGTAATTTGAATTTTATTTATTTTATCTTTTAGTTAGGATTCGTTTTGTGGTTTTGAGGCTAAGGGTTTTGTCTTTTGCTTCTTCTTTCTGAGAAAATGGTGGGAAAAGAAAAGGATTTAGCATGGTTTTAATGAGCTTATGTAGTTAATTGGTGTCGTGTTTGTGGGTTAGGATTTGTGATGTAATTGAAGAATGTTAGGATTAAGGTTAGGCAGAAGTTGAACTTTACTCGCGAGTTCTGATTGCTTGTTTCGGTTTTATAAGCTTATATAACAGTGTTTTTCAACAATAAAACTTAAAAGCGGAAATTCCTTGGTAATTTCTATTCTTAAGAAAGCTGAGCTTTATGTGAAATGGCAGATATATTTATCTTTCCTTGTTTTTGAAGAAGAAATAGAAAGAAGAAACTTGTTTAAAATTATAAGTAAATTTCTTTTTAGTCAGTTAAGTTTCCTTTCTGTGTTTTCTTAATTTGACCGTGAAGTTAATGGCTATGTTGTTTGATTTCCTGTGGAATGCCATATGGATGAGCCTATAAGGATACACTGGCAGGCACTGGCACAGGATTTTCAAGTTCTAGGGATGCATATCTGGATATATGGAGACAACTTAGGGAATTGACTAGAGTTGTAGGCTTAAGTAGAATAGGTTGCTCATTGTTATCATGAACGAAAGCATTCTGAAGTTTCTAGAATAAAGAAATGTAATAATGCCAATTGTATTTGTAGAAAAGCAGCCTTTCAGCTTGTGGGCCTGCTTGTATATGTTTTAGCTCGGAAGACTTAATTGCATATTGCTTCGACTTCGAAGTTGAGTTTCGAGCATGTATTTGCCTAGCATTGTCGCTTTCTATTTTTTATACTCTTTTGTTACATTTGGAAGGTTTGAGTTCCACATAAATCCACCTTTGGGGTTGGAATGTGTCTGAATGGGTACTTGAGGAAAATGAAGATTCACAAAACCTAGCCTTAAGGTGAATTCTTTTGAGGTTCTACAATTTATTCAGGGTTTCTGGTACCTATTTACCTTCCACGATTTCACAATATGTCAGTACAGAAAGATGGTTGGCCATATTGCTGGTAAGAGATGTGTGGATTCGTATGTAATTGTTGCCCTGACTCTGAAAGGAACCGAGGATCTGTCATTTGGAAATTGAATCAATTTAAAATTTCCAGGGTATGTTATGGCAGAAAACTATTTGTTGCATTAATAGCCTACCATGCTAGAGTAACTTTCTTTTTGAAATTTTTTGTGGGAGTCTTCTGATATTTATTAAACTAACGGTGATGTTTGTTTGAAACTTTATGTTTGCTTATTCACTATTTCAAGAGGAACAATACTGTGGCAGTTTCACTATTATCTCCATAGATTAGCTACTAACATTCACTGTCTTGGATATGCTTTGATTCATTATCCTCATGTCGACCAACATCACTAACTTTGATTCCCTGCTAAAAAATCAAAGAGTGTTGCAAGTTTTTTGCACTAGATCACTCAATTGTTACCTACATCCTGACCGTCTTTATCCCTACATTTTTAACTCCAGTTAGAGTAACACTTTTTTTGGCCACCAAGGGGGGGTTTGTATGTACAAAATTTTTAACTAATGTAATTTTTTTAAGAATAATAACTTCTTAGCATGGACCTATCAATCAGTAATACATTCTGGATGTGTTTATGTGAACCTAATATAAGACTATATATAATGACAAAATATCAATCTCTGAGTCCAGAGTTATTCTAAGTTTTTTGTTGGCTTAACATAATTTGTCCAAGGTCAGATTGTACTCATGTTTTATTGGCTTGCCAGATTTAGAATGGAAACTTATCTACGTGGGATCAGCAGAAGATGAGACTTATGATCAACTATTGGAGAGTGTACTTGTTGGACCTGTTAATGTTGGAAATTACCGTTTTGTATTACAGGCAATCGCTACTGATTTGTAGTTTTATTTGTTTACAATTTATGAATTGCATGTGTCCGTTTTTACATTTTACCTCTGTCCTTGAATATGTTGCAGGCAGACCCACCAGATCCGTCGAGAATTCGTGAAGAAGATATTATAGGTGTAACAGTGCTTCTCTTGACTTGTTCATATCTTGGCCAAGAATTTGTGCGAGTGGGCTACTATGTTAACAATGATTATGATGATGAGCAGCTTAGAGAGGAACCTCCCCCAAAGGTCTTAATTGAGAAAGTCCAAAGAAATATTCTATCTGATAAACCCAGGGTCACAAAGTTCCCCATAAATTTCCACCCTGAGAATGGGGGAAATGAAGAACCCCCTCCGGCTGATCACCCTGTTGAAAATGATGGAAACGAGGAACTTCCTGTGTCACCAAATCAAATAGAGGATCAGGAACCTTAAATTTTCCACCTGCAGACATTGCCATTATTCAAGATAGATAGCTGTTAACTATTTTGGGGACCGAACTCTAAATTCAAACTACTCGATGAAGATGCTTAACGAAGTAGTAATGGTGCAGAAATACTGGGTTTTGTTTTGGCCCTCTTGTTAGATTTGTTAGGATAGCCTTCGGCACTTAAAATTTGATTTCCCTGCGTGTAATATACTTCTAAAGGAATTTTAGTTTCATTTGCTTTAGCTTTACCATGTCGAACAGTACCTTTTCTCCCTTGAACATACAGGCATTGTGATTTTGTTGGTAGACTTTTACCATTATAATTCCCAATTTGGCGCTATAAGTGGGTTTCATAATTATTCTATGTTTCTATATTTCTATTGAGCAGCGCCTTTTCTCCCTTGAGCAGTCTTGATCAAGTGAACGATTAGAGGTTCATTCGCAGTCTGATTTTGCTAAGATTTTGACAGTGGCTTGTGAGCCCTAAGATCTTCATTTTGGACACTTGAATTTGTAACCGAGGCATTGTAGCTCTCGGATCTGCTTATAAGCAATACCTTTATTTTCATAAGATTTCTCACCTTTCACTCTTGTATTTGGATGATTACTTGTTAAGAGCTAGAAGTAGAACTGTGTACTCATTGTACTAGTTAAATATTATGATCTTGTAGTTGATTTTTTCGTATTAGTGAAGATTTTTTATTGGACTTTAAGTCTCGTGACTTTTACCCTTTATTTTTAAAGGGGTTTTCTATGTAAAAATAGTGTTTCCTATGATTGGTGATTTTCACTTGCATTGGGTTGCTTGTGTGTTGTTGGACAATATTGTTGTGCAATTGTGTTATTTTGATTACTCATTGAACTTAGTAGAGTGAAAAGACTACTAGTTAAGCTTCTGTAATCATTCGATTGGTATGATATCTCCCCATCACACTAGTATCAAAGCTAATCTATTGCATTGAGTAATTATAGAGATTGACATTAGTAGAATGGTTATGTTGGAAGACATAAATTTTAGTTATGGCAGAATAAAATGAAAGATTTATTGTTTGCTAAGGTTTCGCACTTTTTTGTTTTTGCCATTCAAAAATTCAAGTCTAAGAGTGATGAGAAATGGGCATTTAAGCATCAACAGGTATGTAGTTTTATTTAGTAATTTGGTAAGGAAAATGTTTACAATCACATTGAACATGAGACACATACATGTACTTTGTGGAATAAACTTGAGAATTTATATGTTTCAAAGTCAAGTAATAACAAGCTGTTCTCATTTAATAAAATGATGTAACTAAAGTACAATGAGGGAACATCTTAGGCTGATCATTTAATCAGTTTCAAAATGTTGTAAATCAAATGATGGGTTTAGGCGTCAAACTTGATGATGAGATTATATGGATTTGGTTACTTGTTACTCTACCAAATTACTAGGAAACATTTAGAGTTTCACTTATTATTTTTGCTTCAATGGTGTTATGAATGTGGAACTTACCAAGAATGTAGTTTTGAATAAAGAAATAAGAAGAAAGACTTCAAATCCAAGGTTTCAATTATCGAAAATAAAGGGAGAAGTAAGAACAAAAACAAAAGAGGTAGAGACAAAACCTATAGCTAGCCAAGATCAGGATACAAGAATCTTAGGTAGTATTATTATGGCAAGAAAGGCCATATCAAGGAATACTACTATAGGTGGAAGAGAGAGAATAAGCGTGTTGGTGATTAAAAAAAAAAGAAATATCAGGACAATACCACAAGTTGCTATTGCTACCTTTGATTATGTATTAGTTACTTGTAATGAGAATGTGATTAACTTAGCATGCAACGGGATGAGTTAGGTGATAGATACTAGTGCTTAGTTGCATGTTACATCTTGAAAAGAATTCTTTAAGTTTTATACTGTCGATAATTTTGGGATATTGAAGATAGGTAATAATGGCTAGTCTAAGTTGATAGGCGACGTTAGTTTGGAAACTAACAATGTAACAATGTTGACACTTGGAAATCTTAAACATGTGCCATACATATGTTTGAATTTGATTTTACTGGGAAAGCTCGATGATGAGGGATTTTACAATACCCTCGATGAGAACTAGTAGAAGTTGACTAGAGGCTCCTTAGTAGTGGTTTACAAAAAAAATGCTCGAATTTGTATTTGTCACAGGCTTCAACTTTCAAAGTAATCATGAATGTGACGGAGAATCATAGCTCAATTGAGTTGTGGTATAAATGCCTTAGTTACATGAGTGAAAAGAGGCTTAATTGTCTAGCCAAGAAGAATTAGCTTTCTGGTTTAAAGAGTGCTACACCAAAGAATTGTGCTCATTTTTTGGTTGGAAAACAGATAAAGGTTTCGTTCAAAAGTCATCCTTCATCAAGAAAATCTGATTTGTTACAGTGGGTCCATTATGATGTTTATGGTCCTTTAAAAGTAAGGTCGCATGGTGGTGCACTTTATTTCGTGACCTTTATTGATGACAATTCAAGAAAACTTTGGGTTTCTGCTTTGAAACAAACGATTAAGTATTTAATGTGTTCAAATAGTTTCAAGCTCTAGTTGAGAGGCAACTAGGAAAAAAGTTGAAATGCATCTGTACTAATAATGGCTGTGAATATTATGGATAATTTGACGAGCATTGTTGAGAGCAGGGAATCTTACATCAAAAAACACCTCTTAAGATAACACAATTGAATGGCTTAACCAAAAGAATGAAAAAGACACTTATTAAGAAAGTCAAGTTTTTGCTTTTAGATGCAAAGCTGCTAAGATCTTTTTGGGCTTAAGCTTTGTACACAGTGGCGCATATTAATTTGTCTTCTAATGTTCCTTTGCAAGTGATGTTCTAGAAAAAGTTTGGTTTCGGAAAGACATTTCTAATGATCACTTTCGTGTGTTTGGTTGTAAGGCATTTGTTCATGTTCCAAATGATGAGAGATCAAAGTTAGATACCAAGATGAATTTGGGTACAAGGTATATGAGCCAGTTGAAAAGAAGCTTGTTAGAAGCAAAGATGTTGCTTTCATTGAGGATCAGATCATTGATGATATTGATAAGGTGGAGAAAATATATCCACAAAATAGTGGTGACTTGACCGACAAGGATCAAATTCCTCTTACCCTTTCGCCAAATCCAGTTGAAGATGGTTTACAAGAAAATATTGATGATGATGACCAATGGAGTATAGGTGAATTTAGTGCTCCCATAGATGATGTTATGAATGATCAACACAAGGCACCTACAACTCCACCAGTAGTTCCACTTCGAAGGTTTACTAGAGATCGACAGCCCTTTATTAGGTGTCCCAAAGTAAAGGTATTTTTGTGTTGTAACAATTTGCATTATACAAGTGATTATAACAAAGGTGTTTATGACACTTTGAATTTAGCTCAAGAGATAAAAGTAGGATTTAAGTAGAGACAATCAATCTGCAATAGAGATGAGTATTTTTTTAATGCTTGGATTACCATGGATTTTTATTTGAAAGTTTTTATATTTTAATAATTTCAAATTCAATTCAAATTATTATGGATTTTCCTTTTTTAATCAATTCAATATGCTTGACTTTAAAGAGTTTTTTGAACACTTTTTCATGTGAGAATCTATTTTGTCGCCACTCGTTGGCAGTTTTTGTAATAACCAGTTTTCTATTTTGCAATGATTGGGCAAACAAAACTGCCCATTTGCTATGGGTTGGTTTTTTACCCACGCGAAAGTTTGGATCTGAAAAATTTCTACATTAACCGAGCTTCGCAAAAACATTTCTGTGTATACAATCCAAATATAATAAAAATAATTAAAATATAATACTATATAAAAAATAATATAAATATAAAATAAATTTATGAATATTTTTATTAAAATTATATAATTATAAAATATTTTAAATATGATTATAATATATTAAATTATGTAAATATTATATGAATATTGTCAAATCAAGGAACAAATTGGATACTTTATGCTAATGCTACCTCCCCCGAGTAACATCATTGCCAAGGCCATCTTCATCATGCCTCATCCTTTCCTAGCTTTTTGGTTATACTACTTATTCACGCATCTATTAAAAGAATATAAAAAAAGAAAAGCATTTAAATATTTGATGTAATAATTGATGCATGTTTTATTTTACTTAAAGAGTTAAGTTAATCCCATTATCAAAATAATATTGAAATTATCATAAGATCATGGCCTTCAATCAAATTTCACATTTTATAAAAAATAGCAAATATTAGTTATTATTTAGTGATACTAATTAAAATAATATTTAAATATATAATTAATATTTTTTTTAAAAATTCAATAACTTATATATTAACTATAAAAATTTAAAATAATAATAAAATAATATATACTCACCGCTAAAAGCATAAGTTAATTTGACCCATAAAATGTTTATGTTTTTTCGAAAAAAAAAGAAAAGGATTATTTTGAGATTGTGAAGGTTTAAGACTTAAGAACGCATGATTAATGCTATTTAGATGAATAATTTACATTTATGTGATAATTTTTTAATTTCATTTATAATATTAAAAATATTTTACTATCAATGTCTCAAACAATTAGCTCTTTGAAAAAGCTGCAACCATATAATACGTTGAGCATCATAGCTTATAAGTCAAAAGGCATTACTATCCATTTCCATCATTTACTATAATTAAGTCACAGGTTCTTCCATTTGAACTTTTATTTGGACAAGACTTAAAGTAAATTTATATATATATATATATTTAGACAATGATCAAATCCAAATCAACTTTGAAAATATGGTTTTATATGCATACAAGCATATTATTATTACTATTATTAATGTATTAAACCATGATTTATTAGATTGTAGAAAGCAAACATGATATAAAGATATCAGTAATAATTTTTCAAGAAAAAAAAAGAATAAACCGCATCAAATATTTGAAATAGTTCGATACACCCAAAATCATTCGGAGGCCACTTGCGGATTTGGATTGGATTAGTTTTTTATTAAGTTATTTTGAGTTTGAAATTTTTTTATTTGAATTATTTTGAGTTAGTATTTTTAGATTCTGTTTAATTTTGGATTTAAAATTTTTAAATTTGGATACTTTAGAGTTTAATTTTTATATAGGAGCTTTTTTTATTTTAAATTATTTTGAGTTTAATTCGATTTAAGTTTGGATAAGCCTGGAAGAGTTAGAATAATTTTAAAATTTTGTAAGCTACTTTTTTTTTTTATTTTCAAATGTAATAGTTATGACTTTTTTATATACTTAAACACAAACATGAAAAAAAAACTAAAATTAAAATTTAGAAATATAAATTATATAATAATTTTATTTATACATCAGTTATATTCTCTCTCTCTCTCTCTCTATATATATATATATACACACACGCGCGCGCGCACACACACACATATATATATTTGAATATTGTCCATTACAATTTAAGCTCAATATCTTTTTAGTTCAAAACATAAAGGTAAATATATAAGTCCAATATGTACTTACTAGAATATGCGCACTCACTTAACATGGGTGGAAGAAAAAAAATTAGAAGCAAAACGAAGAATTATAGTTTTTTAAAAATAAGCAAATAGTTTTTTAGAATAAATTGAAAGTTTTTCTTAAATAAGTGGGTAATTTTTAGGAATAAATGAGAAGTTTTTTTTTTTTTTAAAATAAGAGGGCAGTCTTTTAAGAATTTTTTTTTTTCAAAATAAAAATTTAAAAGATAATTCTACCCATTTTTTATTATTTTGATCTCATAAATTTATAAGTATAAATTCACCAACAAGGTTATGTCATTTGACTTGTGATATCAAACTCAATTAGTGCTTTTATAATTAGTATAGATAACATGAATAGAATAAAATATTTTGGTGAGATGCAAAACAGGAATCTATTATGACAAAACAAATACAAAGACTTTAAAAAAGACACAAAGTAAGCTTTGATTGGTGGTTTATTATATTAAAATGCAAAAAAAATAAGAAACATAAAACTAAAAGCGCAATAATAATGAAGATTATAATTAAGGAATCATTTGCCACCTCTAAATATAGAACTATGAATAATATAGAATTATTTCTAATTACCTCTTGAGACTACCAACTATAGATAACAACAAGCTTTGCTACCTTAATCTTTCTTATGTTTGTCGCTAAATAGCAAAAGCTTTCGATTAAATCCCTAACAATTAAAAAAAAACTTAGAATTAGCTCTCTAGATTTAATTTAATAGGACCTTTAAGATAAAAAAATAAGTTGATCAAAGTAGCACAAAAGCTTAAATTTCTTAACCTAGGTTATGTTCCATATCACAATCAACAAAATCTTGACCCTAATCATTGATCACAAACTACTACTAATGAAAAGGAAAACAAGACAATTACGAATCAAGATTCATAATCTAACAATAAATAATTATCAAGGTCTATTTAGTTACACACCTAAATAAATTAAGAGAAGAATCATAAATCAAGCGACGTTTTTGGCACCAATCAAATAAATTTTTGAGGCCCAGAATGCAAGATAATGGATATTTTCATGAGAGACATGGTTTACTTAGAGGCATACTTGGCCTTTCTCTATCAGCAAACTACTTGAACCTTTCTACTCCACTACTTTAGCTGCCAAAGCCAATAGAAATCAACATAGTTGAGCGTAGTACCCAGGGCTATTGCATGGTGCATAAGAAAATCTCTATAATGCCTTTATTTTTGGCTCTTAGACTTTGTTGATCATATGTTTATTAAAAGAGCCAAATTTGGCTTAGTAAAAGAAAAATCTACAAAAAAAAAAAAAATATTATCCAGCCATCTTTGAAGCTTTCTTCTTCCCTTTTTTTTATCTCCATATACTAGCCCCAATCAACACACCAAAAGCACCATTTTTTACTTCATTTTCTAGCTTTTCTTGTTGTTAATTCATAGTGAGGGAAGACTAAAAAAATAATATTTTTACTTAAAAATGTCTTTCTTTTTCTTGAAAAAGGTAAAGAGAAGTGCTAGAATTTGTAAGAAAGCGAAGATGCTATAGCTTCTTAGTACATTCTTACTTTTGCTCTTTATTTTTGATGTTCAGTCAATTATTTCCAGCATCTTAATGAGCCATATCTGTGTAACCATAACCTTGTTAGGACTCTCATGCATTGTTGTGGCTTTGGATACGGTAGTTTTAGGACTTTGATATTTTTCCTTTAATGATTTGAATATTTTAGATGATGAAAATCTCATATTTCATTTTGACATAAAAACAGCCTATGTTTATGCATTTCTTGTTATGTTTAATTCACTTTCACATGCTCAACCCATGCTTGAATGTTCATCGTGTTTTGAGTATGCTCATGCTTTTGAGTGTATTTTCATCATGATTTCTCTATCAAATGATGAAATACCTTGCTATTTTGGATGTTTGCTCATTTATGATACTTTTACTATGTTTAGTTTATTACATATTTACCATACATGCCATTTTTAAATCCTTTAAATGATGAAGTGTCTTTCTTTTGTGTTTGTTGGCTACAAAAAACCTTTTTACAAACCCTCCAAGTTAAGTCCATACTAACTTCAATTATTGAAGACTAGTATGGATTTAAGGTTTTCACTAATTGGTCCTCTAATCTTTGGGCAATTTCAAGCTCTCCATGCCTTAATTCATGGTTAAATAAGTTTAAACTTCTAATTTTCCAAGTAATACATCCTTTTTACTTGTTCTAAAATGTTTGTACTTTGATTTTAAGGTCTAACACCCCTCAGCTAGTGGCTTGTTTAATGGGTTGTTCCATCATCCCAAACTACTCTAGGATTGTGCAAATGAGCTTTAGAAGCCATTTTCATTGACCTTATTTGTCGAATAACTATAATCCGAGCCTAGTCCTAGGAAATTTAAAAAGTGAGAAAACTCCTCTAGTTTCATTAACCTTTACAACAGTGTTTTATTTACCCTAGAATCATTTTGGATATGGAAGTTATGATCTTTCGAACCAATGTTGCCTGAAGCTCTTAGAATGAGTAATTTACATTATTTTTGAGCCATTTCGGCCCACTAAATGATTTTTCATGATGTTTAACATATTTTTCTCATAAACTAAATGAAATTCCCTTTCCGTAAAGATGTCATTTGTGATTTAACAATTTTGAATGAGCTCGAAGTGATTTTTTCAAAGTTCGTTGCACCGTTGTCCCCAGCACGTGCTGCTAGTGCTAAAGCAAACTCAACTTCAAAAATTAGTTCCACCTAGAAAATGATTTTCTAGAATTTTGAGATATTTTTATGTTAATCTTCATCAAGTCAAATTTCTAACCATACCAAGTCTATCCCATGAACCTTTAGGACGAACTCAAAATAAATTTGGGAAAATAGATAGTGCAATGCTATCCCAAGTTTTTTGACCTTAAGAAAATTAATTGAATTTGTCTGAAGCACTTTCATTTAGCATACAAATACTTTAAAGCAAATTCGAGTAACTCTCCTCGCAGACTTAAAGCCTTAACATGGGTCCCATTAGGCTTGAATCAAGGCCTAAAACATTTTTAATATTTTCATTTATGTTAAATTACCAATTTTAAGTTAAAATCCACATTTTCACCAAAAAACTCCATTTTTTGAAAATCACTAAAGTTTTCATCCTTAAGGTATTGCAACCCTACTTTTTGATAGGATACTCTAACTCTGCTTTTCAAAGTTCTCTCAAAATCAAAATTCTCTCTCATAAACACTTTTGGGCTTTTTAATCAAAACTTTTTTTTCACGCCTCAGCCGATTACCAAGTCCAAATGCATCTCAAAATTGTTATTCCTCAATAAGCGAAGACAATTATGATATACATCCTGACCGTCCCTCTTTTTCTTTGCTTTTATGTGTTTATTCTTATGCCATATTTATTATATTCATTTTTGTCTTACTAACATGTTTTTTTATGGTGTTTATTTGGCATTCACGTTTTCAAATTGTTTTACAATGCAATGTTTCGTGTTGGTATCTATCCATTAAGTGACACAGAATATCTAATTTTCAAAAATTTAATCCATAGATCATTTTTAGTCAAAAATCTCTATGTTCCTGCCATTTTCAAGGCACATATGAGACTTAAATTTTCTTTAAAACCCAAGTTTACTTATTTATACAAAATTCATGCATTAAAATGGGATTATATCAAAATAATGGCGAGTCAAAACTGGAGAAATCAAAACTAAGTTAAGACATAGCTAGTAGGTACCGCTTTTGGGCTTCGTAAGGACTTTCACATTTCCCTGCATGTAACTAACTCTAAAACTCAACCGATAAATCTTTGGACTATGTAGAGCTTGGAATCGATGTCTTAAGTTTTGTAACTTGGAATATTGATTTCAATAAGCATTTGATCACGCCTAGCCCAAAATGATCGATGGCGACTCTAATTCTTTAGCCACTTTCTGATGGTCATTCAAGACCAATTAGATGAGCTATTCATCCGATGACTTTCCCCCTACACTCAACTTATTACGCCTAATCCAAATCCCAATCAAGGGATATTCTAAAGGCACACTTTTAAGTCACATGCGTCACCATCCAAGCGATTTGGGTAATAGCATGTTGCAACAAGAACATAAGAACTTCAATAGATAATTGTTAGAAATCAATTAAAAGTCATGTTTAGGGCTTTAAAATCACCTTTAATGACAAAATAATTTAGTTACACATGTTTAATAGGTTCAATAATAGATTTATAAGAAAATTCTAGCAAGAATGAAAGAAAAAGAAAAAAACTCAAGTATAATTATTGGTGGCAATGTTCTCCTCTTCCTCTTATTTTCTACTTGTTCTCCTCTATTTCCCTTATAATTTTCCTTTTTGTGCTTTAAGTGTCTTCTTACTCTTGATTTTTTATCCCCTTAAATACCAAGGTTAAGTCTCTATTTACAGTGATTACAAAAGAATCCTATTTAAAATTGCAAAATCCTATTTAAAGTAAGAAATTTGGATATAACTTTTACAATAGCTTTGGTTGACCAATTATGATGCTTTTAAGGCTAGTATAGACATGTTACTTTGAGTGTTAGAATCAAGTTTTTACCAAAAAATCTGATCTTTTTTACTGTAATATCTTCTTCCATCTTATGCTTGTGATATTATAAGCTCATTAACATCGTCATTGACAGGTTTTGGCTTCATTTTTCAAAATAAATCTAAAATTGAAAAACAAACTTAAGTAACCAAAGTAAAGATAGAAAACATAACAAAAGCTAAGAATATAAAATGTATAAATTTTTTTATTTAAGAATTTATCATGAAGCGCAAGAATTTTTTTAGTTTATAAAATAGTATTAGTCTAATTTTAATTATTTGACCTTTTGTTATTGACATTATATATAACTAGCGCGTTGGAATTGGGTGCCCACAATGGGCACAACCCAATACAATGGTTCAAAAGAAACAACTGTCCAAGGACAGTTTACAAGCAAAAATTTCCAAAAGGCAGTTAGAAATTGATTCCCACAAGTTTGGGAATATAGAAATAAAAAGGTCTGAAACTTCCATGTAAAAGATAAGTGAAAGAAAAAAAACAAAGGCAGTCATTTTCTAATTTGCATGAATTCAACTTTGGGCTGTAAACAAAAATAAATAAAACCATACTTTAGCTCTCTGCAATAAACTAAAGGAGCTTAATGTTGTGAACTTAGAATAATTTTTGTTACGTGATCTTGTTCAAATTAATAAATTAAACTAATTTTCCATTGAATAATCCAATAGGTTTGTTGTTTTAATTTCACAACTTTATATGAAATATGTATTTTGTTTACATGTTAAAATCTACATATTGTGTTATTCGCACCCCATGTTGAGTATTTTAATTGAGTTCGTTATAATTTTAAAGGAGTAGAATGGAACTTTGTAATAATCAAAGCTGGTATAATTTTAAAGGAGTAGCATAGAACTTTGTAATAATCAAAGCTGGTATAATTTTAAGAGACAAAGATGAAGACCATTCTATTTCATTTTGCTTGTATAAAAACAAAAATAAGTACCAATATCTGTGTATTTAGGGCTACCTTTACTCGACAGTACATGTTCGATTTGCTCACTAAAAACAAGCAAGGGATACAACTAGCTTTTGCCTCCTTGTGCAGAGCTTTACTCCCTTCGCTAACTCGCTACTCACCTCTAAAACTTGGTTTGGGGTCATTGTCCTTCATTCATTTGGGCAAGACATTGCATGTTATAAAATCTAATGCAAGACTTAAAGTTATTACTTTTAATACATGAGAAGAGCTGGGACTCCAATTATTGGTGAGATCTCCTCTTTGTGTCATTGATCATGAACCATATGATATAACCAATATTAAATGGGGTATAGTAAATAGCATAATCTTTTTGAATTTTACTATTTCATTAATGGTATGTTTGGATAGATAATAATAAAGGAAAGGAAAGTAAAAAAAAGAAACGAAAGTTGAGGAAAGTAAAAAACATATATCTCTTGTTTATATAGCTTTTCTTTTCCTATAGTTTACTTCAAATTTTGGTTTATAATAAATTGGCTTTTTAAATGAAAGTAAGGGATATTCAACTTCCCTCACTTTCTCTTAGATAAAAAATAATTTGTACCCAAACAAAACAAAAGAATTTCTTTTTTCTTGTTTTACTTTACTTTATCTTCCTTTACCCTCAATCCAAACATAGAGTAAGTCCATATTCGAAAAGTAATTTAGCAAAAAAAATTATTATTATTATTATTATTATTATTACGAGATTGATATTTTCAGCTCTATAAGGTTTAGATAAAGAGAGATTTCTTTCAACCTTATTACATATAGATTTTAATGGTGAAAGACTGTTATCAAATTTAACCATGCAAGTGATTGTAGCACAGCAAGTAATATAGTAATAAAGTAGAGTGCCGATCCAATGAGAAATGAAACTAAACTTTGCTAAGTGCTACAACTAAAACAATTTATCTTATCCAAACAACTAATTAAGAGATTATTAAGTAAAATTAAAATTAGATTAAAATTAAATAAATTAATGAAGCCAATTAAACAGGGTTTATATAATCAATGATAAAAACCTAAGATTATAATTTCCCTTAACACTTGATTTGAATCTGTTTTTGCCCTCTTAACTTGACTAAGGATAATGAGTTGTTAATCTAGAGTTTTAATTTATTTATTAGCATCTTCTAATGATCCTATAAAAATATGTCTCCTAGCAAATTTACTGTATTTTTATGCAAATTGAATTAAAAAATACTCATAAAATTTAGACTCTAATTTGGTTACATATGGCATGCTCGTATATACCTATCTAATATACAAATAATTCATCTTAATAAATAAATATGAAACATATATCATTGAATCTAGGTCTAAACAAAAAATTCCTTTTTCCAAGTTCATTAAGGTTACCAATCAATATGATTGGTGGCTAAATCAATTAGAAGTATTAAGAACAAGATTAAACAAATAATTTAAATATCATTAAATCAAGAAAATAAAATAAAATAATCCAAACTACATGTTGAGTTTCATTGCAATACTATAAAAATAAATTTAATTCATATAAATTAAACAAAACACAAAACACTAAAATTTCACCATCATAAACGTTGCAATAAAGATAACAAGATTAAGGGATAGAGAAAATTAAAAATTGTCAGGTCTCGATCTTCAATTTCTTCAATTCTCTCTAATTGCAAGATCTTGATGGCTGTTCTTCTTTTTAGAAAACTAGAGAAAAAAAATAAAAGTTATAGAGTATCTAGGATAACTATAATTCTAATCCTAAGAGTCCTATATATAGGCAAAATATTAGAAAAAAACTTAATTTGCAAGTAGCTCAATTAATTTATTTTTGAAAGTTGCCAAACAGAGTTTACTTTGCTTTTTTATTAGGAGTTATACTTTTTGAAACTTCTTTGAGATTTGACCTATAGAAATATGAAAATACAACAATACTCTTATAAAAATATAATTTAAATATAAGTAAAAATATTGATTTAGAACTATTAAAAATAAATAAACTCTAAATAAAAATCTTTAAGATTTAGTTAATTTAATGCACATAATGAGATTAAATAACTCTAATACATTTAGTGCACTTGTGATTTACCATTAAATACTATAGTTTATAAAAGGTATACTTCTATACCTAATATTGAAAAAATTGATAAGGAAATAGAAAAAACTCTATTTTTCATATATATTACTATTAGATTTAATTCAAAAAGCAAAAGAAATATTGAAAAACCCTTAATAATGTAGAATTATTAGAACTGATGATAAAAGAATATTTATTCTCTTATCACTATATTACAAGAAGTTCTAGACAATCTTGGCAATGTTAATGTAATTTGACATTAAGGAGGGAGCATGAACCAACAATAATGGAGCTACTAAACAAGATATCTCGCATTGAAATAGATTAATTTGAGGAATATCTTTTTGATGTAATAGAAAAAATTGCTGAAACATAATATGCTAATTTGACACCAAATAATGCAACCAATTGGAATCTTGAGGATAAGGAAGCATTCAATTTGGATGACATTTAGGAAATTTGACAACTACATAAGCAAAACTAGCCTTGCTCATTGGCCGAGCCAAGCCAATTTCAGGCTGGACTTGAGCATGGTATTAACATTAAATATGCTTGCCTAAGCTCGGCTCAACCTGAAATATGAGCCTCGAATTTTATCCAAGCTCACCCATGTTTGTAAATAGATAGTTCAATCTCGTTTAGGCCCACCCATATTATATTTTTTATCATTTATTTTTTAAAATACATATATTTTTAATTTAATCTTTATTAATTTAATAATTTTCTTTAATTAAGTTTATAAATATAAATAATTTAATTTAGTTTTTAAAATTTATATTATAATATTATATATGTATTGTTTATATGATAAAAATTATATACTAAATAAATATAAAATAAATATATATAATGCAATAGTAAAATAGGCTGGGCTGGGCTCAAGCTTTAAAAGTTGAACACAAGGCTCGGCCTATTTTTTAAACGAACCTAATTTTTTTTATCCAAGCTTATTTCTCGAGTCTGATATATTTGTCCAAACTCTCTCAAATATCGGATGAACTTTAGGACTTAAGCGGATAGCTCGACCCTTAGACAGGTCTAAGCAAAACCAATTTTGTATGTCAAAATCTAAAAAAAAAAAAAAAGAAATTAAAGATAAGAAAGAATCTATCGAAATTAAGGGTTTATTGAAAAGGTAATATAAAGGGTAAATAGAAGAAAATAAGGAGGCATCAAATGGGAAAGGCATTCTCTCTATATTCCCTAATGTCCTCGTTCTCTAGCTTTCTAGTCTTCTACTTCATTTTTGTTTTGTTATTCAGTTCAAATTAATTTGAGTAAAATAACAACTCAAACCTAAATATATTATAAAATTTAAAAATTTAAATTAATTTTAAATTATAAATTTATAATACGTTGATAAACATATTTTTAATTATTTATATATATTATAATTAAAAATATAATAAATATAATCATAAATAATTAAAATAAATACTTATTATTAACAAAAATAACCTAAAAAATTTAAAATTATAAAATAATATGGTCATAATGCTATTGTTATTTAAATTTTTGCTTCAAATAAAGTGTCTTGTCTCCGACAAAATAAAAACCAATTTTAACACTCAAAATCCCCCATTCACCATGATAATTTTATGAAGTTCTTCTAAACAAATCTTTACTCAATCAAAACATAATTTAATTACGCACAGCAACAATTCTCACTTAACATAATTTCATCGGAAAAATGGCAGACTCATTAGACGGCAACGTTTTAGCAGCCAAATCCCTTGCCCGTTTCGACGTTAACCACATGTTCGGCGTAGTTGGCATCCCCGTTACCTCCCTCGCCAACCGTGCCGTCCAAATGGGTATCCGTTTCATCGCTTTCCATAACGAACAGTCCGCCGGTTATGCGGCTTCCGCTTACGGCTACCTCACAGGCCGCCCCGGTGTCCTCTTGACCGTTTCTGGGCCGGGCTGTGTCCACGGGCTGGCGGGCTTGTCCAATGCTACGATCAACACTTGGCCAATGGTCATGATCTCCGGGTCCTCCGACCAAAAGGATTCCGGCCGTGGAGATTTTCAAGAGCTTGATCAGATCGAAACTGTGAAAACCTTTTCGAAATTCTCAGTTAAAGCTAAAGCTATTAAGGAAATTCCGAATTGCGTCGCTAGGGTTTTGGATCATGCAGTTTCCGGTCGACCCGGTGGGTGTTATTTGGATTTACCAACTGATGTTTTGCACCAAAGGATAACTGAATCCGAAGCTGAAAAATTGTTGGCTGAAGCTGAGAAAGGAAGAACATTTAAAGAAACGATAGTCCCGCAAAGTTCGGAGATAGAAAAGGCGGTTGCTTTGTTAAGGAAGGCGGAAAGGCCATTGATTGTGTTTGGGAAAGGAGCAGCATATGGGAGAGCTGAGGGCGAATTGAGGAAGTTGGTAGAAAGGACGGGGATACCCTTTTTGCCAACTCCAATGGGGAAAGGACTGGTGAATGATGATCACGAGTTGGCTGCTAGTGCAGCAAGATCACTCGCTATTGGGAAATGTGATGTTGCATTGGTTGTTGGGGCGAGGCTTAATTGGTTATTGCATTTTGGGGAGAGTCCTAAGTGGGATAAAGATGTAAAGTTCATTTTGGTGGATATTTGTGAAGAAGAGATTAAGTTGAGGAAACCCCATTTGGGTTTGGTTGGGGACGCTAAGAAGGTATTGGAAATGATTAATAAGGAGATTAAAGATGACCCCTTTTGTTTGGGAAAGTCTCATCCCTGGGTCGAGGCTATTTCGAAGAAGGTGAAGGATAATGTGTCGAGGATGGGGGCTCAGTTGGCGAAAGATGTGGTGCCTTTTAACTTTTTGACTCCTATGAGGATTATAAAAGATGCTATTCTGGGTTTGGGCTGTGCTGCTCCGGTGGTGGTTTCAGAAGGGGCGAATACTATGGATGTTGGAAGGTCTGTGCTGGTTCAGACCGAGCCAAGGACTAGGTTGGATGCAGGGACTTGGGGAACAATGGGAGTTGGTTTAGGTTATTGCATTGCAGCTGCTGTGGCTAATCCTGAGCGGCTTGTAGTTGCAGTCGAAGGGGACTCTGGATTTGGGTTTAGTGCAATGGAGGTTGAGGTATGTGTTCTATTGTTAATGGTGTCACTTCATAATTATAGTTTGTTATCTTTATTTTCAGCATTTTATGTCTTTCGAATGCTGTTACTCGTGAAGGAAAATAATTTGAATGCTTATATTGACAATTTAGAATGACAATGCATAATCCTCGACTGTGGAATTTACATATTTTTTAGTTTGAAGAGGTTTGATATTCCATTTTCTCTAGTTTATAAATCTAATTTGGCTTCTGAACTGCTCACAGATGGATAAGATCCAAATACCTTTCTTGTTTCTATAGAAGAAACTAAATCTAATACCTCCTAAGCTAGTGAAAATGATTTTTATTGGAGCTAAGTAGTTTAAATATCTTATCCTTGTTTCACTTGTGAGTTCTATTTCCTTGTTGGTAAAAGACAATTCCTTGCTCATTGTTGATCAAGTTACCCAAATTGTGAAAGAAAATATGGCTTAGCAACTTATTGTAACTTCATAAGTTAGTCAACAGTAATTGGTTTGCTCCTTCAAATATGCTAGTACTTACCAGTATAAATAAAAGGTAAAACCTTTTCTATGAAGAGTTTGTCATTGTTGGACGGGATCTGATCTATTAATTCGGATTGAAATCTTACGCTGATCATGTTACAGACTCACTGTTCTTGATAAAAAGTAAAGTATTTCCCCTTTTTTCACTCTCTCTCACATACACTCACACTTATATGTACATATATATGCCCTGATAAGTATCATGATGGATTAGTAGCAAAGTCAATTGCGGAAAATTGGGTGTTTGGTCACAACTTAATGAAGGGTGCTTCTCTTTTGTTTTTTGTTCTATGTCTTATTTGTCACTGGTCTTCCCTTTCTTTTGTGTTTTCTTTCTTTTATCTTCTTCTTATTTTATTTTTTTAAGGTGCTCTAATAAATCTCAAAATTATAAATATGCTTTCTTGTTGTCTCACTTATAAATCCCCTCTGTTTAAGTGAAGTTTTTTATTTATTTGTTTATCTTTTAAATATGGTGTTTGCCTTTTCTAATTATGCAGACATTGGTTCGATACAAGTTACCTGTGGTTCTGATAGTCTTTAACAATGGTGGTGTATATGGTGGTGATCGGAGGAGCCCTGATGAAGTTACTGGCCCTTTTAAAAACGATCCTGCTCCCACTTCATTCGTTCCTGGTGCTGCTTATCATACTATAATCGAAGCTTTTGGGGGAAAGGGTTACCTTGTTGAGACACCTGATGAATTGAAGTCTGCACTTTCTGAATCTTTTTCTGCAAGGAAGCCAGCTGTGATAAATCTGATAATCGATCCTTTTGCCGGTGCAGAAAGTGGGAGAATGCAGCACAAGAACTGAGGTAAAATTTTACTCTATCCTTTATTTTTCTTTAAAATTTTTTTCCACCGCTTAGCAAGCTGGTCTTCCCTTGTCAATCGATAATGTAAAACTTTCAATTCGATTCTTGCTTACTTGTAATAGAATAGATAAAGATAATGCCGTGCTGATTTGTCTAGTCAAATGCAAAGAGCATGGTATTATTGCATATGCCATCAATAAAATATTTCACGGTAATTTTTTTTTTATCCTCACAACATTGTCGTTGTCATACATTAGCAGTGAATCCAATACAAGTTTTACAAATTCTAAGGTTTCCTGGTGATTGGCGTGAGCATTAGATAGTTATGAGTGTATGCATGCATACGTACATACATACATACATGCATACATATATATACATATATTATAGCCATTTTTAATTTTATGTATGATAATTTCATTTCAACTTTTGGTTAACTAATTTTTTTTTTTTCTTTTCCTTTTCTCATCATTGTTTCGCAATAAATTTATGAAATAACTTTATTTTTTCAATTATTATTATAATTTGTTCATTTCATTATCTTTATTTCACTTTTTTTTGCAATGTTTTAATGCTTGATCAGGAAAAAGAAATGGTAAAGGCTTAAACAGACAAAAACAGAAAAGTTCCAGCCTAATGCAAACGAGGCAAAATGATAGGTTTCAAAGAATTTTGCTCTCGTGACGTCAAATAATGCCTCACCATTCTAATTAGTATGTTCTTTCTCGAAGCAAGGTCTGGAATTCAGTAATATGTTGCTTTGTTGAAGTGGAGGGGCAAGATTTGCTACTCCATTTTATCGATGAACCTTCCATCCATGTCAGTTAATTTATTATCATGTAAACGTAATTAGTAGTTGTAAATGAGGTTTTCTTTTTCTTTTTCTTTTTCTTTTTTTTATTTTAAGGTTTTTGTAAGAAATCAGGGTCAATATCATAACATTTTGTCCTTATGCATGAACTTACTCCTATGTGGCTTTATGTGCAATGAGAATGCTCTAGTTTCGTGTATTTGCAAATGAATTTTATATGCGGCCAAACGTAAGTTTTCGAACCCACAGCTTGTTCAGTTGGTTCATAAAATAACCCTTAAAAGATTATGTCCAATGGATCTTAATCAGCAATTCATTTATTATAATTAATTGCATCATTCATGAAAAGTGGCTGCTGCTGGGAGAAAGGGGCGGTGATGGTGATGGAGGGTCTTCGTTCATGGCCTTTTTTCTTGTGGTTGTGAAAGACCAAGGGCTTTTAAATGATTAGATTAGATTTGATTAAACTTCCTAGTATCTCTGTATATGTTTTTATTTGTTTCGGAATCTTTCAATTTATTTTTCTCTGATCCAACAATTTTGTCGATTCTTATGGATAAAAAAAATGTTGAATATTAAATTGTTTGGTTAGTTAGAAAATAATTAAAAACTGTTTTTTTGCTTGTTAATAAGTAAATCTAATCAGATTTGTTAAGAATTATAATATAATATATTAAGGATTATGATATATATATATAAATAAAATATTGTGTATAAAATTTATAAATTATCAGTAAATCGAATCATGCCGCTACTTTTATTTTAGCAAATTGACATAATTTAGTTTGTACTCAGTCAATGTATTATATATATATATATATATATATATATATATAAAAGCACTTTTTCACGGATAAATACACAATTGAAAATATTAACGAGAAAACTCTTGGCTTTTTGCCTATGGAATTAAAGCCAACGTGGCTGAACCCATTCTTGTGATCCAACCTTCTTTCTTACTCTTTTCTGTTAAACCCTTAATTCAGAATATAAGAACCCTTTCTTTGGACATGGTATCAATGTTACAATTAGGTTTGTTCTTTTACTTGTGTTTTTTAATCTTTTACTTGCTGTGTGTTTCGACACATCAAAATTTTCTATTTATATTACCTATTCAATACCTTAGATTTTTCTATTCTTACTATGTGTTCCACTGCTTCGAATAATCCTTCATATAAACTAGCAAAATACTCCCACTAGAATATTTTTCGCTTATAACCTCTGATGAATGAAGACGGAGTAACTCATTAGTCCACGTGGATGAGAACAATATGTTGTGCAAGGTAAGTAAGAATGTATCAAATGACATATGAAAATTGCACCCCCAGAAATGATAAAAATTTCAAGGGCAGAAAAGTCACCAGCTTAATCAAACTGCCGAAAATAAAAACAGCTCCTTTACAGTTCATTGTGAAACTCACTGGAGACTGCAAGAGACAAGAGTCGATCGGAAACCAATGTAAAACGACAAAAGAAAACATAAGATTCAATCTTCTGTAAGATTGACTTAAATTAAGATGATCAACTTCGTTAAAAAAAAAATCAACAATAATTGCATGATGTAAATAAATATAATGTATCCAACAAGCATAATTAAAATCAAGTTGATCAATGTGATTGCTGAGGCTTTCTGACCTCAAGGACCTGGCTTTATCATTAATGACAAAAGTGGCCAAAGAACACAATACATTGAATGAGTCAGCTTCTTTTGTTTCCTTGTGTATTCAGTTTAATTAATATTACCAATTTGGTGCATCAGTTTTACTTTCTTTGTATAGAGATTTTAGCATTGACTATTTAATTGTTCTGCTTATTGAGTTGAACAATATAATGGGGTTAGGATCATTCTTCACAGATTTGCAATTGTTCATTGATGGAGGAGGCGTTGCTCCCAAAGAAAGAATGGAGGAGCTGGGAGATTAAAAACTGGGAACTCCTAGTGGAAGAGCTCAAGAAAGTGAGCTTGGTAGCAGCACCGTTTGTGGCATTGGCATTGTCACAGTACCTTTTACAGGTTGTATCGATGATGATGGCTGGACGCCTCGGTGAGCTCGAGCCGTCTGGTGTTGCCATTGCCAACTCTTTCTGCAATGTCACCGGCTTTAGTCTCCTTGTAAACTTCTCTTACCTTTCACTTCTCCCTATCATAAAATCTATATCGGGTTAATGCATCATGTTCATTACCATACATCCTCATAATTGTTCTTAAAACTACATAAATATTACATCCATTTTAACAGTTTGATACTTCTCCATAGCTGCATACCATGATGTTTGACGGCTACCATATATTTATGACTAACAGTGGGGGCTTTGTGCTGTACTGGAAACTCTAAATGGACAAGCCTATGGAGCAATGCAATATCATAAACTAGGAAGCTACACCTATTGCGCGATAATCTCTATCCTTCCAATTTGTCTCCCTGTGTGCCTCCTGTGTATGTGCATGGACAAACTGTTAGTGCTAATAGGCCAAGACCCTCAAGTTGCAGTGATAGCTTATAATTACGCAATGTGGCTTATACCTGCCCTATTTGCCTATGCCATTCTTCAATCGCAAGTTCGTTTTTTCCAATCTCAGAGCTTGGTTCTTCCAATTTTGTACATCTCGCTTGCAACTCTGTGTTTCCATGTATCTGTTTGTTGGGTATTGGTATTTAAATCCGGATTTAGAAATATAGGAGCAGCATTGGCTATCAGTTTGTCTTATTGGTTCAACGTGATCTTGCTTGGATTTTACATGAGATACTCGTCTTCGTGTGAGAAAACCAGCATTCTCGACTTGAAGGATGTTTTCCTGAGTATCAAGGAGTTCTTTTAATTCGCTATTCCTTCTGCTGTAATGACATGGTAAGTCAATTTTACGTAGACAAAAACATTATCCATTCTGCTTTATCTTTTGTCAGGTTTTCTTGTTTATCCCTAATTTGTTCCTTTTTTGCCAACAAATTCAGCCTTGAATGGTGGCCTTTTGAGATTCTGGTATTACTGTCTGGTCTTCTACCAAATTCAAAGCTCGACACTTCCGTTCTTTCAATATGGTATGATTCAAGTTTGATCTGTTAATACAATGATTTCTGGCGATCTCTCTGTAGTTGCAATTCTAATTGGATATAATCGTTTCTATTAATCTGCAGCCTCACAAGCTCCTCATTTCATTATAACATAACATTTGGTATCAGTGTAGCTGCCAGGTTTGCTCTTCGCCATTTCTATTTGTTCACTTTATATTTATTGGTAGAAAAGTATATAGGTGAGGGGAGGCTACCCCATTACAAGGTCTATATTAATGAGCTCTTTCTCATACTTTATTAAGGTTTTACTTGCAAATAGAGATAGAATAATAGGAAAAACAGAAAATTGACAGGGAAACGCCCTGTAAACTCCATTAAATCCATTGGCTGTCTGAACTGAAAAATGAAAGAAAAAAATAGTTAAGATAATAAAAAATTCTTAAACTATCATTTTTTTAAATAAGTGTTTATATTTTTATTATACATAAATAAGCACTTATTATTTACTTTTGATTCCAATAAATCCTCATTTCAAATGAAAGGTTGTTGTACTTACTTATGTATAAATTAAAAGTGAAGGACTGAGTACAAATTCAATGTTAAGGGCTTATTTGGATATAAATTAAAATTTAAGGTCCATTTTGGTGCAAATTAAAGTCCGACCGAATTTCTACACCAAAAGGCAAGAGTATGAAGATTATATATATACATATATAGATATATTTTAATCTTAGTAACCAAGTTTTCGCAATATTGATGCACTGAAATCCCGATCCTGTCACCTTCTTACACTACGCGAATTTCAAATGAATTAGGAGCTGGAGATCCACAGGCAGCTCAAGTAACTACCGTCGTTGTTGTGGTTCTTACACTCGTAGAAACAGTCATAGCAAGTACAATACTTCTATGTTGTCGCCATGTTTTCGGATATGTTTGCAGCAGTGGAAAGGATGTCGTAACTAAAGTCACACAAATAGTTCCTCTGGTTTGCCTCTCTCTTATTACGGACGGTTTACATGCGGTAGCTTGCGGTTAGTTGCCGATTACTTGGTCATTTGAAGCTCAATATATGATGAAATGAAACTGCTTCGGTAACAATGATAGTGTAATTTGATGTTATTTGGCTCAGGGATCGTGAGAGGAACTGGCTGGCAACATATTGGAGCATATGCAAATCTCGGGGCATATTATCTGGTTGGAATTCCTGCAGGGATTTTATGTTGTTTTGTTTTGCATCTAAGAGGGGAAGGCCTCTGGATTGGAATGTTGACGGGATCTAGCGTGCAAGGGATTCTTCTTGCTTTTGTGATTGCTTTTACAAATTGGAAGAAGCAGGTTTTTTCTTTGATGCTTTTAATTCCTAGAATATATATATATATATATATCTATCTCTATATTTCAATTGTTTTAGCTAGGCCTGGTTACTTGATATAAATGTATACACTTTTATGCAGGCAATCAAGGCAAGGGAGAGAATATTTCAGGGAACATTTGCAGCTGAGAATGGACTGTTCTGAAGCACCATGTTATTTGCACTCAAGTAGTGATAAATACGAGTATGCATCCGATACAGACATACTCAATTTTTTTTAAAATTTTTTTTATATTTAGAGAATTATATCCTAGACTTATATTAGATTTTGTGTAGAAAAGAGGTGTCAGATTCGAGTACTTAAGGAAAATAAAATATTCGGATAGCATTACTAGGCCGGGCTGAGGGAGCTGTGCCCCTAGAGATACTTGAACCATGGCTATCCTGAAATCGTATCAGTTTATGTCAAGCAATCAAAGGAAGCCTGAAATTTTATCAGTTTATCAATTACATTAAGGATCGAAGTTGATCAAATGATTCCGTATGTTTTGTTCAGATCACATAGTATGCCTCAGTCTAATAATCTAATTCCTTATATCCATATAACCAATTACGAGTGATAATAAATTATAATTTTTTTTTTGCTATGAGATTTAACACAATTTTTTACTCGTTGATAATTTTTCCTTCCATACTAAATGAGGATTTATTATAAATAAAATACTTAAGAAATTCTCGATCATTAATGAAATAATAAGATATCGAAACTTATTTATCTCTCAATAATTAAAATATTAAGTTACCTCATAATTGAAATACTTAATATTTCCTCTGTCATTAAAAATCTGAATCTAAATTTATTTTATGTGAAATAGACCCAATGTTATTACTTTTAAATCCCAATAATAATAACATAAAATAAATCCACATATCAAATTAATTATAATAATAAACGTACAATTAAATTAAAAGTTTAAACAAAGATTAAATTACTTATTATCTAAGAAATAAACAATAATGTAATAATTTAATTAAACAATTTAAATAAATATTTGCAACTCGTTTTCTATAAATTATTTTTTTAAATATACCCGAATGAGTTTGGACGTTACTTTTTAGTGCTATTTTTAAATTTAGTTTGGTTTACTTATAAAACAAAAAAATTATATAACCATTGATTATATTTATACTTAAATGCCAAATATCATGAAAGTTTTTATAAGTTTATAAACATTGTAAAATAATAATAAAAACTATCCAAATATACAAATTCTTTTTTATCCATACCATAAGAAGATATATTGGAATTATATATTTAGTTTTAATTTGAACTTAAACAAGATTGGATTAAAAAAAGTAATGGACAATATCAAATACAAAATATAGATACTTAATGCATAAACAAAATTATTATATAATATATATTTATAGAAACACTATTAAATTTATTGCTCCTATCACGGTTAATTTAACTAGGTAAAAAGTGAAATTAATTATTACATTGAAAATTAAAAAAAAAAGTACGTAGCTCAAAAATTTTTAAAATTATTCGAAGTAATCTAAATCTGCTCAAACTTAAACCTAATTGATTCTTAGGTAGTCTAAACCCCGAATAATCTAAACCTAAAAAAAATTAAATTCAAAATGATCTAAAACTGAAAATATTCAAACTTACAATAATTCGAATCTAAAATAAACCTTAATTGAAAAACAAATTTATCCCGTTTCAGGCATCTAATTTTGGGGATGAATCAATTGAAAGAGCAAAAATATAAATCAGGTCCCCATTTATCCGTGGCAACTGTGTTTATAACTTTTTCATTTTGCCCCTTTTTTCTTTAATCACCAAGCAACATTAGAATGTTTCTAGTATTTTTGTATGTTAAGAGAAATTTTTTATCTTTTAATAAAACTTATATTTAGTTTGATTTATTTTAATACATACAAATAAAAAAATAATTATTATACCAAAAATATAAAGAATAAAATTATATTTTGTTAATAAAAATAATTTTAATAATAAATTAAAATGTTATGAATAATTATTAATAAAATATATAGCTTATATCATAAATCTACAACCAGAAATTTAGTTCTGAGGTTAGTAAATTATTGTTATTACAACTTAAAAATTTTAAATGTTTTCTTACTAAACTATTTAAATTGTTAATGGGTCTCCATGGGCATCTGATAAACATCTCCTAGTGTGGAAAAAATACGAAGGAAATCTAAGGCCTTCGGACTATGTGTTCGGCATTGCAACGGTCTGGGTAAGGGTGTAGGGGCTTCCGTTGAAATGGATGAATAAAGGGGTGGCGGCACAATAGGCAAGGACCTGGGCACAATTAAAAACATTGAGTGGAACGGCTAGGATAGGGAAGCTCTACACTACAAACGGTTGGAATCAATATAAACAAGCCTTTGAGAAGATGCATGAATCTGGTTAATAGCAGGAAAGGTGAAACCATCTTCGAGAGACTTAAATATGAGCTATTACCTTTATTCTGTTATGCTTGTGGCATCTTAGGCCACTCTGATTTGGAATGTGATGTGGGAGAAAACCAAGGTGATGGAGGTGAAGCGAAGAAGCAATATGGGGAATGGCTCAGGTAATCACCACTTAAAAAAGCCCTTAGGTCTTTCGCAAGAGCATGTCAAAGGAAAAAACTGAATAAAGGGCTAAAAAAGGAATCCTTGTATGAGAGATAGAAGAACACAGAGAAGGGGATGGCGTACGCCGGAGAGTGGACGAAAAGCACACAAGGGGAAGACATTGACCAGGAATCCAATTTTGGAGAGGGAGAGGATGTCATAGAATTCAGAAAGAGAATCATGTTGATCAGGCTTGTAATCTGGTTAGCAAATTAACAAACGAGATTAAAGGGACTGATAGCATTCAAGTGGAAGGAGAATTAGCTAATTAATAGTTGCCGATGCTACATGTTTACGACGCTCACTTTCTTTAGCTTGATTTTTAAATTTGTAGCGTAGAGAAGTGAAGATCGTATCCCACAAGAACTTTTAAAGGTTCAAAATTGATTTTGAGAATAGAAAAAAAAGAAACGATGCAATAGAAAAATGATAGAATCTAATTAATAAAAGTAAATAAGGGTTTAAATTGTTTTTATTTACAAAAAAATTAAAAATAATTTAATAAAAATCAATAATGAAAAAATTTTGATAGTAAATCGATATTGCTTACTAATGTATTATTATCAATCATTGAAAACTCTTATGCATTTTTTTTACAAATAAATTAGTTATGAAATTAAACATGTATTGAATTCTTTACTTTTCCTTACTTCCTAATTAACCAAGTTAAGCACTATGATTAACCTTTATCATTTAAATATTCTAAAAGAAGCTTTAGAATATAATTAAAAGATAACTTTAAAAACTAGAAAAGTTTAACTGATTCAATCTAACAAAATCAAAAGCTGATTTTATTTAAGAAAGACTAGTATTTTTCAAAACTTTTAAAATAAAAACTTGAGCATCTTCATTAAAATTATTTGCTACTTATGTAGAACTAATCAAACTATTACGTATTTAATTAATTAAACTAGCTCTAGATTAAATATGAGAAAACTACTAGTATGCATCCCAAAAGTTAAAATCATATAACCATGACATTTAAATAGATAAACACAAGATATTTGTAAAAAAAAAAATGATTTTGAAAACAAATTTATTTATTTCTCATGATGAATAATATAAAAACTTGCAAATCTTTTTACTACCAAATAAAAAAACTTAGAAAGACAATTTAGAAAATAATGAAAAAAATAAAGTGGAAGAATAAAAATGAGATGATCAAATTGTTTAACCCCTCTCTATTTATAGTGAAAGAATTCAACTAAAGCTAGGGATAAATATAATTACATTAATTTATCAAAATAAAAAATCAATATGTAATTTTTGTCTTGATCTCTTAAGAGGTTATGTGCAATCTTCTTTCTGAATGTAACCATAAAATTAGATTTGTGGGCTAATTCCTTCATTTATCTAAAAGATAAAAATAATCTTTAAGCTCGACTTATTAGAATTCAAAACCCATGCAAATTCCTTAACTTAGCCAATTTTTGCTTCTTTGTATTTTTCATCCAATTAAATCCTGCAAAATAAAAAAAATAAATGCTTATGATAATTATAAAAAATAACTAGAAAAAATTAAAATAGAAAAATAATTTATATAAAATTAAGTACTTATTAAATTCCCCCACACTTAGATTTTGCTAGTCCTCTAGCAAACTAGACCTAAACTAATCCTAAATGCAAGTAAACTCTAAATATTTCCAAAACTTTTAAAGATTCATACATGTTAAAAACAAAGAATATAGCAAGAATAAAATTTCTTTCACAAGATTACCAACTATCTTAGATAAGAGATTTTTATGAACAACTCATTATACTTATCTTAGCTATTCTCAATAGATATGCACTCAATATCATACAAGTGTTTAGGCTTAGTATTTTTCTCAAATGCAATCCATGAAAATGCACTACCATATGCTTGCTTGTTCATCTCATTTCCATTACTTATGATACATGCTAACACAAACCAGAAGGTCTTTAACATGGTTGTAATGGGGCTAAGGTATAAGAATGGTAGCAAGAAAGAATGGATAAGCAAAGGGCAATTAAAGACAAAGAAACTAGTAGAGCACAAAGTTGAATAAAAAAATATAACTTAAAATTTCAAAATTCAAACTGCATACTTAGTCTCTTTTTAGATATTTTGAATATCAAATTTATTTTTTTCCTTCTTTTTTTAAATCACATTAGAACACCTTTTTTTTTTTTTTTGGTACTTTGACTTTGTTCTCGATTTTTACTCAATTCTTTGTTTCATGGAGCTTTCAAACATGATTCCATAGCTTATATACCAACTACTTTTTTTTTTCTTTTTTCTTTTTTTTCAAACTCAAGCCTAAAGAATTCACCCTTTTCACATTTTTTTCTCTTTAAAAAAATTCAAACATGTAACTAAATGCTCTATAATAAGTAGAATAATTTGTTTTGCAATTGTAGGCTCAAACATGGTTTAAATAAAGAAAAGTTAACATTAAGCTCAAATAGGTTCACTAAGAGATAAGTTACAAGGTAGGCTATTTAGGTTCAAGTAGTTTCCATCTTAAGTGCCCTCATCACTTTCATACTTGCGTGTAAACAAATGTAATCTTAATGAGATTTAAAGTAAGTTCTAGAGTTCAATAACATGAATTGGTACTCATAACAAAGAAATTAGATTGAAAAAGATAATCAATCTTTTAAGCTCAAAACTCACAAGGGTCTTTTAATAACCAAGATTTAACATGCTAAGTGTTCAATATTATCATCTACACTAAAATAGAGTTAGCTTGCAAATTCATAGTATTCAAGCATATTCTCATTTAATCCATGCATGAACTCATCAAACTTTAAAAAGAACCTAAGAAAATATTAATTTTCAAAAAGAAAAGAAAAAAATTAACATGAACAATGCTAAATTTAGAACAATATGCAATAATCTCCCCTTACACTTATTACATACATTGTCCCCAATGTATAAACAAACATGAAAGAGAAGAATAAGATAAAACTAAAGTGAAGGAGAAGGAAATTAAATCTGATTTTTTCTGAAACTTGGGTTGCCTCCCAAGTAGCGCATTCATTTAACATCGTTTGCCCGATTTTTTTCCATCTCAAACATACACCAGATCTTCCAACTCCACTTGTTCCACCATTTCCTCTCGGGATCCTTCATAGAATGACTTCAGTCGATGACTATTAACCTTGAATTCTTTGTTGGTATCCAAACTCTTAATGTTTACTGCACCATGATGAAATACATTAGTAACAACAAAATGACCTATCCACCTAGAACGAAGTTTACCTGGAAAGAGCTTGAGTCGTGAGTGGAAAAGTAAAACCTTCTGTCCAACATCAAAAGTTTTTTTTTTAAATCTTCCTATCATGAAATGCCTTTGTTTTTTCCTTGTAAATTCATGAATTCTCATAGGCGTCATTCCTAATCTCTTCTAACTCTTGCATTTGCAAATTTTTATGCAAACTAGCCTTATTCAAATCAAGATTAGATTCTTTTATTACCCAAAAAGCCTTATGCTCTAATTCCACCGGTAGATGACATGACTTACCAGATACTAACCTGTAGGGAGACATCCCTATTGGTGTTTTGTAAATAATCCGATAAGCCCATAAAGCTTTATTCAATCTAAGACTCCAATCCTTTTTACTTGGGTTAACCATCTTTTCAAGAATAGACTTTATCTCCCTATTAGAAACCTCAGCTTGTTCACTTGTTTGAGGATGATACACGGTGGACACCTTATGTGTAACATGATACTTATATAATAAAGATTCAATCATACGGCTGCAAAAATAAGTTCCCCTATCGCTGATAAGAGCTTTTGGTATTCCAAACCTGTTGAAAATGTTAGTTTTAACAAAACTTGCAACAACCTTAGAATCATTAGTCTTAGTGGCTATTGTTTCCACCCACTTTGAGACAAATTCAACCGCAAGTAACATGTAAATGTTACCAAAAGAATTAAAAAATGGACCCATAAAATCTATGCCCCACACATAAAAAATTTAACATTCTAGAATAGGAATTTTTGGCATTTGATGTCTATGAGTTAAATTACCTACTCTTTGGCATCGTTCACATGTTTTACAATACTTGAAAGCATCATGAAATAAAGTTGGCCAAAAAAAAACCATATTCTAAAACTTTATGAGCTGTTCTTTTAGACCCAAAATGCCCTCCACATGCATAAGTGTGACAAAAAGTTAGAATAGACTGAAACTTAGTTTCGAGCACACACCTTCTTATTACCTGATCATAACATTGCTTCCATAGATATGGCTCATCCCAAATGTAGTACTTGGCATCACTTTTTATCTTTTCTCTTTGAGTTTTAGATAGATCATTTGGTAATGATTGAGTTACCAAGAAGTTGACAATGTTAGCATACCAAGATGTAACATTTTCCATTGCAAAAAGTTTCTCATCTGAAAATAAGTCATCTAATGGTAATGAATCTTCTTTGCGCCCCAATCTACTGAGGTGATCGGCTACCACATTTTCAGCTTCTTTCTTGTCCTTGATCTATTAGTCAAATTCTTGCAGCAAAAGAATCCATCTGATAAGTCTTGGCTTAGCCTCATTTTTGGACAAAAGGTATTTGATAGTTGCATGGTCAGAATACATAATTACTTTAGTTCCAAGCAAATAAAATCAAAAATTTTCTAAAGCAAAAACATTAGAGAAGAGTTCTTTTTCTGTAATAGTATAGCTGCATTAAGCGCTGTCCAAAGTTCTTGAGACATAATAAATGACATGTAAGGCTTTTCCAACTTGTTGCCCTAACACTGCACCCAAGGCATGATTGCTTGCATCACACATTATCTCAAAAGGTAGGTTCCAATTAGAGAGCTGAATAATGGGGGCTAAAGTTAACAACTCTTTCAGCTTATCAAAAGCTACTTTACAAGCATCATCAAACATGAACTCCATATCTTTTGCTAGTAATTTGTTTAATGGTGAAGCTATCTTTGAGAAATCTTTGATAAACCTATGATAAAAACCTGCATGTCTAAGAAAAGCATGAACTTTCTGCACATTTGTGGGGTAAGGCAATGATTGAATAATATCTATCTTAGCCTTATCAACTTTAATTCCTCTGGAAGATACAACATGCCCTAAAATTATTCCCTTTTGTACCATAAAATGGCATTTTTCATAGTTTAAAACTAGATTAGTTTCTATATATCTGTCTAGCACAAGTGTAAGATTTTCTAAGCATGCATCAAAAGAATTTCCATATACTGTAAAATCATCCATAAACAATTCAATTATTCTTTCAATGTAATCAGAAAATATACTTATCATACACCTTTGCAATATGGCTGGTGCATTGCATAAACCAAATGGCATGCGTCCATATGCTAATGTGCCAAAAGGGCAAGTGAAAGTCATTTTCTCTTGGTCTTTCGCTACAATCACAATTTGGTTATAACCAGAATATCCATCAAGAAAACAATAATGTGATTTACCTATCAATCTTTCTAACATTTGATCAATAAATGGTAATGAGAAATGATCCTTCCTAGTAGCTGCATTTAATTTTCTATAATCCATACAAACTCTTTAACCATTTTGAACACGAGTAAGGATTAACTACTTGTCTTGATTTGTAACCACTGTTATCCCACTTTTCTTTGGCACCCCATGTATAGGACTTACCCATTTACTATCCGATATAGGATAGATCACCCCTGTATCAAGTAGCTTCAAGATTTCTTTCATTACCATTTCCTTCATGGGTCAATGTAGTCTTCTTTGAGCCTCTATACTCAGTTTTGCGCCTTCCAGTATTAAAATTCGATGCATACAAGTTGAAGGGCTGATTTTTTTGATGTCAGCAATAGTCCATCCAATTGCTGACTACTATTGCTGACTTGCGTTCTTTCAAAACTCTTATCAACCTTTCCTCTTGTAATGAACTTAGGTCTTTAGCTATGATCACGGGCAAAGTTTATCCCTTTCCCAAGAATGCATACTTACAATTGCTCAGGCAATTGCTTTAATTCCACTTTTGGTGCCTGCAAAACAGAAGGTAAAAGTTTGTTATAAGTACTAGGCAATTCTATAAATGAAACGTTGAACTTTTTAAAGAGATAAGTTAAAGAATGTATAGTCCTGGTATCATTTTCCAAAGCAAACTTTTGCGTAATTTTTTCAAAATTGTCCTTCTCCAATCCTTGGCTAATGGCTACTTGAAACTCCTCATTTACACCTAAATTAAAAATATCTTGAATAAGCGAATCAATAATATCAACATGAAAAACAGAATGTACTTCACTTGGATATTTCATGGCATAAAAAATACTAAAACTAATGACTTCACCATTAAACTCCATCTTAAGAGTGCCACTATGAACATCTATCTTAGTTTTAGCGGTTTTCATGAATGGCCTTCCTAACAAAATAGGTGTTAAATTAATAGAAAATTCATCTTTCATCTCTATAATATAAAAATTAGCCGAAAATACCAAATTATTGACTTGAACTAAGATATCCTCCATTACACCATCTGGGTAAACATTTGACTTATCTGCTAGTTGAATGATTAGTCCAGTTTCTTTTAAGTTTTCAAGGTTCAATTTATTAAATATAGACCTAGGCATGACATTAGTGGATGACCCTAGATCACACATTGCCCTTTCAAAATTTGTATTTCCTATTCTACAAGAAATAGTAAATGAACCTGGATCCTTACACTTGAGAGGTAGCTTTCTTTGAATCACTACAAACACATTTTTCCCTAAACTTACCTTTTCATTATACCTTCTTTTTGTTGTAAATATCTCATTGAGAAATTTAGCATACTTAGGCACTTGATTTATAGTGTCTAAGAGAGGTATGTTCACTTGAACCTTCCGAAAGGTGTCTAATATGTCTTCCTCCAACTCTTCCTTTTTAGATCTAGCAAAACGACTAGGAAAAGAGGGTAAAATTTTAAAACCAGAATTGACAAAGTTAGGCACTACATTGTCGGTCTTGGTTTGTGAAAGTGTTTCAGGTTCCATAACTTTCTCATGTTCTAATTTGGCCTTCCTTGCATCTGTTTAGCCAATTTATTTTCCTTTTCTAGTGTAAGTAAAAGTTACGACATTAACTTCCTCCTTTGGATTAATCACTGTTTGGGAAGGTAACTTTCCCAAACCTTGGCTTTCCAACTTACTCAAGGATGTTGCAATTTGGCCTATCTGCCTCTCCACATTGATAAATCTTGCATCATTTTCCTGTTGGAACTTAATTTGATTAGTTGCAAGCAGTTTTACAATTTCCACAAAAGAGTTACTTGATTCCCTAGAAGGTTGCGTTATGGGTTGATATTAAGAGGTTGAAAGATTTTCTTGTTAAAAGTTGAAATTTCTGCCTCCTTGATTCCCATAACTAAAGTTAGGATGATCTCTCCATCCCGGATTATAAGTGTTAGAGAATGGATCTTATTTCCTTTAAGGTTGTCCCGAAAATCGACCAATTACATTGGCATTCTCTAAGTAGTCCTCTTAGAGGGTGGGACACAAATCAGTCATGTGTCTTTGGTTTGAACAAATTTCGCATACTTTTACTTGCATGTTTCCTACAGCAATTTGACGCACGAGTGAAGTAAGATCAGAAATTTGATTTTGCAAGGATTATGTACTCACCTCACTAACATTCCTTGCGAAATTATTGGTCCTCGTGCCAAATTGTTGAGTGTTGGCTGCCATGTTGAAGATTAAGGCTCTTGCTTCATTAGGTGTTTTGTCGACCAATGCACCTCTAGAGGCTGCATCGATCATGCTTCTTTCAATGGGAAGCAAGTTCATAAAAGTATTGGATCAAAAGTTGCTCCGAGATCTGATGATGAAGGCAGCTTGCATACAACTTTTTAAATCTCTCATAATACTCGTACAATGTCTCCTATTGATTTTGCCTTATTCAGCAAATCTCATTTCTAATGCTCGCAGCTTTGGATGCTGGAAAATACTTCTCCAAAAAAAGCCTTGCCATTTTTTCCCAAGTAGTCACTGATCTGGAGGGAAGGTAGTAGAGCCAATCTTTTGCCAAATCTCCTAAGGAGAATAGGAAAGCCCTTAACTTTATTTGATCTTCCGTCACCCCTAGTGGTTTCATGCCCGAATAGGTCATATCAAATTGTTGTTGTAAATTACGAAAATTAATACAAAGAGGTTGAGATATGATATTTGATGCAGCAAGCTCCTTTAGTGTGCACTCTGGAACATTCTGTTCAAGGGCCATGATTTCTACTCTTGATGCACTCAAGGAAGTCGAAGAGTGGATGGATACGTTCTTGGATGTGATCAATTTGGAGAGGATGTAGAAGCCGAAGATTCTTGTGCAATTGCTTCTAATGCTTTGAAGCTTGAGGAGGATTCGATTTCTTGAATAAATTGCCTTATCTTATGAAGCCTTGTGTCTTCAAAGGACATATACCTGTAAAATGAACAAATAAATAAAATCTAATAAAAAGAAATAACAAAATCAAAATTATACTCAATTAATAGGTCCCCGACAACTGCGCTAAAAACTTGGTAGTTGTCAATGCTGCCTGTTTATAATGCTTACTTCCTTTAGCTTGATTTTTAGATTCATAATGTAAGGAAGTAGAGATCGTATCCCATAAGAACCTTTAAAAGTTCCAAATTAATTTTGAGAATAGAAAGAAAAGAAACTATGTGATAAGAAAAATGATAAAATCTAATTAATAAAAGTAAATAAGAGTTTAAATTTTTTTATTTAAAAAAAACTTTGAAAATAATTTAATAAAAATCAACAATGAAAAGATTTTGCTAGTAAATTGATATTGCTTACTAATGTATTATTATCAATAATTGAAAACTCTTATGCATTTTTTTAACGAATAAATCAATCATGAAATCAAACATGTATTGACTTCTTTCCTTTCTTTTACTTCCTAATTAACCAAGTTAAGCACTATGATTAACTCTTATCATTTAAATATCCTAAAAGAAGCTTTAGAATATAATTAAAAGATAACTTTAAAAACTATAAAAGTTTAATTGATTCAATCTACCAAAATCAAAAGCTGATTTTATTTAAGAAAGGCTTATCTTTTTCATAATTTTTAAAATGAAAACTTGCACATCCTTATTAAAATTATTTTGCTACTTATGTAAAACTAATCAAACTATTACATATTTAATTAATTAAACTAGCTCTATATTAAATATAAAAAAAACTACTAGTATGCATCCTAGAAGTTAAAATCATATAACTATGACATTTAAATAGACAAACACAAGATATTTGTAAAAAAAAAAAAATGACTTTGAAAACAAATTCATTTATTTCTCATGATTAATAATACAAAAGCTTGTAAATCTTTTTACTACCAAATAAAAAAAAAACTTAGAAAGACATAATTTAGAAAACAATGAAAAAAATAGAGAAAAAATTAGATTATCAAAATTGTTCAACCCCTCTCTATTTATAGTGAAAGAATTCAATTAAAGCTAGGAATAAAAATAATTACATTAATTTATCAAAATAAAAATAAAAAATCATTCTCTAATCTCTTGAGAGGTTATATACAATTTTCTTTCTGAATGTAGCCATAAAGTTAAATTTGTGGGCTGATTTCCTTCATTTATCCAAGAGATAAATATAATCTTCAAATGTAATTATTCCAACTTTCAAACTCTTAACTCAAGTAGAATTTAATTTTCCAACTTCTCATAGTGTAATCAAATTTCTTTAAGATCAGCTCATTAGAATTCAAAACCTACACAAATTTCCTAACTTAACCAATTTTTGCCTTTTTTTTTGTATTTTTCATCCAATTAAATCCTACAAAATAAACAAGAAAAAGAAATACTTATGATAATCATAAAAAATAACTAAAAAGGATTAAAATAAAAAAGTAATTTATATAAAATTAAGCACTTATCACTAATGGTGATAAAAATATAAATTCACGTGTTGATTTTATGTACAAGGACAATAGAAAAGGGAAAGCAGTTTTTAATGGAAGAGATAGTGAGAGTAGCTCAATAAAGGTGGGGCTTTTACCTTTTACAAAAGTTAACCTGCAAAAAAGTCCTACCATAATAGATGTTGAACCCATGCAAGTGGATCCTTACCTAAAATGAAAACAAAGGTAGGAGGACAGTAAAGTGGACAAGAAGGCGACACTCTACACCAATGAATAGGCGTCTGCTCAGTTGGGCAAAAGAAGACTAGAAACAACTTCCCATGTTATAACCTCTAAGGATAATAATAATCAAATGAATAAGCATAGAAAAGTAAAAGGAAAAGGATCATCTTATAATGGTAGAAACTAGTGACCAGTCTCGTCGAGACCTATGAAATGTCTGGCTTGGAAGTGCCATGGATTTGGGAATCCATTGATGAGAGTGCTTCAGCTACTGTTGAAACAAGATACCCATGCTGGTTTTTTGAATGAGAAAAAATTGGATAGAATCAAGAGAAGATGTGTGATGGAGGCATGCTTTGGAGTTAGTGCTGAGAGAGCTAAAGGGGGCTTAGCCATGCTTGGGAAATAAAGGTATAATTAAAGCTTCTAAGTTTCCGAAAACACCATATGGACATGGAAATGGCTGATGAAAAGGAAGCGAATCAGTGGAGAATCACACGAATTTATGGGAAACCGAACTCAAGTAAAGGAAATAGACTTGGGAGCTGTTAAGATAGCTTGTGCTCAATTCCACTAGAAGTTAGCCATCCGTGGGAGATTTTAATGAGATTTTAAGGTCCTATGGAAAGTCAGGTAGCTATTTATGTAGGGAAACAAAAATGGAACACTTCCGAAAAGCTCTAAATAGTGCAAGACTTAAAGATTTGGGATGTAAGGGGATATGGCATACTTGGAAGCGAGGGAATAATGAAATGGCAGTACTTGAAAGAGATTGGATAGGGGTGTAGCCAATAAATTATGGTGGGTCATGTTTATGCTATATGATGTTCGACACGTGTCATCACTCTTGGGCCATAGTCCTATTTTGATAAATACTAATGAGAGAAAATCAATTAGACGCAGAGGAAGGAAGTAGCGAAGATGCTTCGAAGCTACTTGGGTGCAAAAATTGAATGCGAATAAGTTTTAAAAAGCGTAGAAGGAGAACAAGTAAAGGCAGATTCAAAAGAAACTAAATATAACAGCCACAAAGTTGAGAGATTAGCATAAAATAAAATTCAGGAAATTTCATGGCAGAATAGAGGAAATAAATAAATAGCTGCTTCTCCTAAGCAAGGATAGTTTACTGAAGGAGAGACAAACCCGATAGGAACTAAATGAATTGCTTGAGAAAGAAAAGATCTTTCAAGCACAATGCTGTAGAGTGAATTAGCTTAGAGAGGGAGACAAGAACACTGCTTTTTTTCCATTTGAAAGCCACATAAAGAAAGAGATTTAACTCCATTAAGAGTCTAGAGAATCCTAACGGAGAATGGTGTAAGGATGAAAATGGGATAAGGGAAATTGCTCTTAATTATTTCAAAGAGATACTTTAATCCTAAGGGGTTAGATGTTGTGAGGAAATAATTGAGGTTGTTGAAGAAAGAATTTTTAGTGAAATAAGTTCTTTCTTGACAGCAGAGTTCATAATAGAAGAAGCTTCCATAACAGTCAAACAAATGTATCCAATAAAAGTACCAGGCCTTGACGTTATATCTGTTATTTTCTTTCAAAAAAAAATTGGCACATTGTTGGGCATGATATAACCCATTTTGACCTGTCCTTGTTAAATGAAAATGGGGAGATTAGGAGTATTAATAAAACCTATATCATCATGCTCCCAAAAAACCAAAGATCCTACTATTGTTACCCAATTTTGCCCTATCAATCTTTGTAAATGTTGTTTACAAGATAATTGCTATGGTTTTAGCTAATAGTCTTAAAAAGATGCTCACATCTTGTATTAATGAACCAAAAAGCGTATTTACACCTGACAGACTCATTGCTGATAATATCCGTATGGCATATGAGCTTTTTGCACTCATTGAAATTAAAGCAAAAAGCGTAATGGCTTTTCTACTCTTAAGCTCAATATGAGCAAAGCTTATGATAGAGATAAGTGGTGTTTCATTAAGCCATGATGGATCGTATGGATTTCCAACCTAATTGGATCAATTTTATTATGCAATGTATAACCTCTTTGTCTTATTCAATTATTGTTAATGGTTGTATAACTGACTATTTCAGTCCACGCAAGGGCCTACAATATACTGAATCGTTATCCTCATATCTTTGCCTAATTTTTACTGAAAGATTATTTGCACTCCTAGCAAAGGCAGAAAAGGAAGGCCTACTACACGGAGCTAAAGCTAGCCGTAATGGACAGAACATTCTGCATCTTTGTTCTCATCGATTACAGTTTGCCATTTGCTAAGGCAAGTCATAGTGAAAGCGAAAGGGTGCTACACTACATAAGGTTAATTTTGACAAAGTAGCCTTGTTTTTTAGTAGTAATGTTAACCATAATACAAGAAAGTGTTGAAGACTGGGCTTACGATCCAAGCTACTACATACCCTTAGAAAATTTTGGGGCTTCCTTGCTTAATAGGGCATACAAAGCAATAGGCATTTAGAGAGCTAAAAGCAAGGTTGAAAGGCAAGATTCGACGATGGAAAGTCACCATTATCTTTCAAAAGAGGTAAAGGAAGTTTTATTAAAGCATTGTTACAAGCAGTGCCTACTTATTCTATGAACTATTTTTGGCCACCGAAAACCTTACGCAGGTATTTTTAGCAATTATTGGTGGGAACACAAGGAAAATAGAAGGCTAAATTTGTTAAGTTGGAGGAAAATGTAATCCACTAAAGGAGAAGGAGGAATTGGATTTAGAGATATGAAGACTTTCAACATAGCCCTACCTAGCAAATGAGGATGGAGGTTATTAACTCAGGCATCTACCCTGGCCTATAAAGTCCAGAAAGCTAAATATTTTTCGACATGTTAGTTGGACTTAAGACTAGGGAGGAACCTATCATTAGTTGGAGGAGCATTAAGGACGCTAGATGTATACTGCTTTGGGGGATGAGATGGAAAGTAAGGAATGGGCAAAGTATAAAGATCTGGAAAGATAAATGGTAACCACAAAAGCATCTAGGCTTAATCCAATCTCCAATGCATATATTGAGTAAAAAATATCAGTAGTAAGGGAATTAATGGAGGAACATGCACAGCAGTGGAACATTGATATGATTTATAACATATTTAACAAAGAAGAGGTGGAACTTATATGTGATCTGCCTATCAGTAGAGTGGGGAGGCCTGATATGATGGTGTAGCATTACAATAACACAGGAAAATATGCAGGCGAAATTCTCTGTTACGTGCCTAATATGGAAACAACCGATCCCCTAGAGTCTTCCACAAATGCCAACAGATCTAGGTGTAAAAGAATATTGTTAGCACAGGTCTCGAAGAAAATCAAACTTATGGTTTGGAAAGGAGCCATGAAGCTTTAAATATTAAATTCAACTTGCATAGGAGGAAAATCGCTGAAAAGAATGGTTCTTTTCATTGTGAGAACTACGAAGAAATGACTCTACATGCACTTAGGGACTGCCCTGAAACAGCAAGCGTTGGGTCTCACACGGGATAAATTTGGAGAATGATAACAGTAACAACACCAATTTTGTAACATGGTTCAAGCAAGCAAGCATTTCTTTCTCCGTCACAGAATTGCGATGTTTCCTTACTACTCTACGAACAATCTGGACCAATAGGAACATGGAGCAATAAGGGGGAGCAAGTAGGAATATTCATGAAACAGGGGCTTTTACTATGAAGTCTGTGGAGGTGCACAAGAATGCAAAATTAAAAATCACACCAATTTCCAGTCAACTCCCTAAAAGGTGGGTTCCACCGAGGATTGATTTTTTTTTTTATTCAAAGTAAATTTTGATGGGGCGTTGGATGCAAGCAACAGAATTAGTGCCTTAGGGGTGATTATTAGAAACGATACAGGAGCAATGATAGGGACATTTTCAAAAAAAATAGTCCATGTTTCAAATTTTTACCTTGTGTAAGCCATGGCAGCGGTGCAAGCTTTGATTTTTGCTCTTGATTTGGGTTTCAAAAGGATCATTCTCGAAGGCAACGCGTTGGGGGTGATAAGATGCTTAATAGACACAAACCAGATTTCTCTCCAATTGATCCGACCACTGACGAAGCAAAAGCCCCCATGGCCAGATTCTCTACTTCTTGTGCCCACCATGTTCTGAGATTGCGAATCTAGCAGCTCACGGTTTAGCAAGATTGGGGCTTCGGGTAGAGGAAGATAACTTTTTGGGTGGAAGAAACCCCTCATGCAGTAGCTGAAACTATTATAACTGAGTGTCCACCCGGCTAGCTCTAATGGAAATCTACCTTTTTCTTTCAAAAGAAATCTGTCTAACAACCAACTAAATTTTACTTCACTGTAAAATAACACATTTATAGAGACGAAATAAGAAAATAATAAAAAAATATTATTTTTATTTTTAATTTTATAATATTTAAGATAAATGTTATTTTAAAATTTTTTAATAACATAATTTTATAAGATAAGTATTGAAGATATTATTTTTAAAACTTTCTAATAACATAATTTTACAAGATAAATATTAAATACGATTTTTTTATCTATAAAATATTTAAAGATGATTTTTTATATTTTAAATATAATTTTATATCATCTTTAATATTTTTAAATTATGTAGTGATTGTAATTCAATTATGTAATAATTAAATTATTATACTCTCCAACATTTAATTCATTTAACAATCTAATAAACACCAAAAATCCCATATCAAATACTAAATTATATCATCTTATTAAAAATATCAAGTAAAAGTAAAATAAAAAATCTAATCAACTAATTATTCGATTAAGTACTTATATAACAAATTTTATATTTATTTAATTTTAAATTGGTGAGAAAAGTACTATAAAGAAACTCTTTTCTTGAGTTGAGAACAAAATTAAAAAAAAAAAATTCATTTAAAGATCAAAGTCTAAAGTTAGTCTCATCGTTCATTAACTATTAAAATTGTGAAAATTCTTTTAAATATTGAGATTTTTTATCAAAACCCATTGAAACTATTAACAAATAATTTTTTTAATATGATATATTTGCCCTAATATAAGCAATGCTTCGTTCGAAAGAGTAGTGAGATTAACTCTAGTGAGACTAAAAATAAGGTGCAATGGGATTAATTATTATAATAGTAAGATTAAATACTGTACTTGTGAGATTAAAATCAATAGTTAAATATCTGTTTGAATTCAAAACCGGCAATGAAAATAAGATGAATTATAATAAGAAAAAAATGACCCTTAAGTATTTTGAATCACTAGTATCATGCCTCGCTTCGCACGGGGATTATATTTATTTTATAAATTTAATTATTATTAATCAAAAATTAATTATAGATTAAATTTTATTAATAAATATGTATTTAAAATCGAATATGAATTTTAATTGATTTGAAGCTATTGAGCAAATTTATTACTCTAAATAAATCATTTAAAAATAAAATAATTAATGTTTTTTTTAATTTTTAAATTTTTATTAAATAATATTTTTTATTTAATTTTGATATGGATTTTAAATCAACCTATAAGTCAAAATATAGATTAATCACTTTAAATATGTCATTTAAAAATAAAATTAAAATAATTATTAAAATAAAATTTTTTTAACTTTTTTCATTGCTCAACTCAGGTATCAGTCCTAAACTTATCTTTAACTTAACATGTGGATTAATCCTTTTAAATAAACTGCTAAAATTAAAATAAAAATAATTAATAAAATCAAATTTTATTTTATTTTTTAGCAGATTTGATATAAATTCTAAATTGATCTATGACTCAATGTATGGACCAACCTTTTAAATATTTCATTCAAAAATAAAATAAAAATAATTTATAAGATAAAAATTTTAAATTTTTTTACCAAAAAAATTGGATACGTATCTTAAATTAAGCTATAACTTAATCTATAAATTAACAGTTTAAATACATAATCTAAAAATTAAATAAAAATATTAATTAATAAAATAATTTTTTTATGTACATATTATAAAATAATTTTATGAATTTAGGATTCAATATAAAATATTTTAAATATTTTATTATTTTTAAATAATATTTTTAATATATAATTTATATATATTATATACATTATATACTATATATAATATATATAGGTGGGGGATCGGCTCCTTGCTTAGGGAATCGACCCACACTGTTTGCTTTTTAATGATAAAAATAATAATAAATAAATAAATAAAAATAAGAGTAAAATAATAATTACAATATCTTTATTAATGATTTTAATAATTATTATTTCTTTTTTTGAATTATTTTTTCTAATTTTACTTTTTTTATAATTATCAATTTATTTTTTGAAATTTTACTATTTCTTTTTTTAAATTATTTTTTTAATTTTACTTTTCTATAATAAATATAAATCTATTTCTTTTTCTGAAATTTTCTCATTAGAGAAATACTCTCAGATTAATTATCAATTTATTTTTTAAAATTTTACTATTGTTTATCAATTTATTTTTTTTTTAAATTCTCCCTTAAATAGTTAGACAAAAAAAACTTATAAATTTAAAAATATCCCTTGAAATTTTATTATTTTTTGTACTTATTTTTTTAATTTTATTTTTTTTAATTTTATTTTTTTCTGAAATTGTTCTGTTAGTAGTTGTGCATAATATTTTTTTTGTAATTATTTTTTTAATTTTATTTTTTTATAATAATTATTAATCTGTTTTTTTTAAATCATTTCTTTAGTTGCTGGACGAAAATGCTTTTATAAAATTGAAAAATATTATTTGAGTCTTAGGACTAAAAAGTAATAGTAGTTATAGATAGATAGATTATATATTTACGCAAGTTAAAATTTAACAAAGTAATATTTAATTATTTATTATCTTTTATGTATTTTTGTAATATTATAAATTTTAAAAATTTTATTCACTAATAAATATTAACAAATTATTTTTATATTAAAATTGATCATATATTTTACAATAATTTATTCAATTATTAATTACTTTATTTTTGTATTTATGTATTTTATAAATATTTATTTTTATATATAATTAATTATATAAAATTATTTTATACACTTAATTAATAGATAAAAAAGGTTAAAAAAGAGCTGCTAAGAACCCTTTAAGATCCAATGAAAAAGAACAGTGTGTCCCGGCGGAAATAGTTTCACCATGCTGCAAACAAATAAGTTTCCATTGCATAAAAATTCATGATAATAATACCGTAACATGTGTACAATTATATCCAAATGCAGCCTAAAGTCAATTTAAACTTACGATAGACCAAGTGATCAACTAAAATATATGTCGCTTCGCCTCCAATGCAATGGGGTTGTGCATATATTCAATTATATAATTTTACAAGTATTAAATATATATTATAAAAAATATATTGATAAATATTTAAATAAAATATTTATTTAGAGGAAAATTATTTTATATATTATTAATAGAGCTTTTAGACTTCATATACTATTTAAATATAATAAAAAATTAATTAAAAATAAAAATGGGAGATGAGGCAAACTCTTAATCAGCTCGAGGTGTTAAAAAATTTTCAACATCAAATGCTAATCTTATAAAAAACATATCACCTATAATAATTGTATTACAATTAACCAATCAATATTTAATATTATGTAAGGTGCATAAAAAATTATATGAAGCTCACGCTCATAATACTTGATTGTGATTGGATAATTCTTGAGAGTGTGTGTGTTAATATTGATATTGCCAAATCTCTTTTTTTTCCTTTACACTTTCCATTATTCATTATTTTCTCTGTCACGTTTTGTATAAAATGAAATTATCGCACGAAAATCAAATGAGAGTTTGAGACAGTTCTCTAATGATTGGAAGCTATTTATTATGATTTTATGGTGGCTATGAATGCAGCATAGAAAGTTTATATAACATTAGATGAATTTAGGATCAAAAAGTTAATCCTATCAATCAAAGCCTAGCATTTTTCAAGGTGCTTGAAGTTAGCTAATGTTCAATGATTTTTGGTTGCTGCTTTATCCCTCGTCATCCCTTGTCACCCTAAGAGAGTACATCTAACTATTGACATGTCCTCTGCACACGTTCGAGTGCACTTGTTGTACAATGTATGAACCTTCTTCTCAAGTGACGCATTTTAAAAGAACTCTATCAAAAGATACTTCAAAGTTTACCTTTCACAATATCATAAATCTACGAGCAAATTCCTTTAGGGCTTTTCTTTGGTTTCGAGTTGCGTATTTTGATATATGCCCATCCATTAGGAAATATTGGATTTTTGAATAACCGTATCGATTATCAAAAGTATATTACAAATAAATTATATTTTGGTATTTAAATCTTCAATAATTAATACAAAAATTAAGAATAAAAACATTTTAATTTTTTTGTGCGATTAAAAATTTTTGTTAATTTATTTATACTATATAAAACTTCTAATTACATTAACATTACGAATCAAATAAAATCAAATCAATTAAAGAATTGATTAAAAATAAAATATAACGATGATATTATGTTTGAAATTAAAAGTATTAACGTTATATATATTTTTAAATAAATCATATTTAAAAAATGCCCATATCTTATGGTTTTTTTACAATAACTTCTTCTTTTATAAAAACATATAATTTCAATATATATACATATGTATATATATAAGGAGTGATCATATTCTAGTAAAATAATAGTCCATAAGATTAAGACTCATTAAGCAATAAGTGTTGTGTTCCTCGTGAAACTTATACAAGTTGTAGGCAATGCCCATGGACCTAACCTACCTTATACAAGTTATAGGAAAAGCCCATCAAAATCCATGGCCAACCACTATGACCAAAAAAAAATGCATGGCCCAACTAGGTTGTTTCATTTTGGGTTATGTATGATGAGATTAAGAGTTCTTAGGTTCAGGTAATATTAAATTACTAAGAGGGGTTTGGTTTGAAGAATAAGAAATTATCAAAAGTAATCAAATATTTTTCTAAGATAATAAAGTCACATTTGTATTAATTTTATATGCATACATTTGGTTGGTCGTCCTATTATTGAATGTTAAGATGTTTAGTTGACCAAGAATGTAATATTTTGAAATTGTCTAATTATTAAAATACCCTCATCTTTTACTATACTAGATTGACTTGTAATATAAGCTGTAGTTTTTATTGCTACTCATGCTTATTTTTTATTTTAGTATATGCGATCTAAGTAACTAAAAATCCACATTTGTGTATTTTTTTATTTTGATTCAATCATATTTTATTTTAAAAATGCAATTGTTGTGACTAATATTTTATTTTACATTCTACATCTAAACATTGATTTTTCTGTTAATGATTTGTAATATGCTAAACCATTTTTCAAAATGACAATTTCACATCGACACATATAGATTAAACAAAGACATCAGCATATATATTGAAAAATGAAGATAATTCTATTAAAATTTAGCATACATAAAACTTGTAAGAACATTCATTCCATGAAGAACATTTTATTCTAAACTTGATGCAAAACTTGTTCTTTGGACTATTTTCCAAATCAAAAGCATCTGAAAAACATGGTGCAAAAAAAAAAAAAACACCTTGGCTTGAAAGGAATGAAAAAAAAAATATTTAAAATATGTTTCATGATACTATGAAAATATTTGAAGTATGAAAATTAGAAATAAATGTTAGAAAACATGAAATCAGTAGCAATATGTGTTCTTTGATGATAGTTAAACCATAAAATTAAATAATCATTTTCTTAAATTGGTATAATTAAAGAGGCTTTCAATCAAAACTAATAACACAAAGATGACTTCATAAAATTATAGTTATATATATATATATTTAAATTCACTAAAATCATACTATTGAAATTTATGCTATTTCTAACTTTTATAAATCAGATTTTGGCAAAAATAATTTTAAAATTAATTAAAAGGAATTCTTTTTAAATTTTAATTTTTTTGGATTTTGTGATTATTTGGCTGACATTGAGCCATAATATCTCCCAACTCCAAACAATTTCAAGATTGAATCAAAACATAAATGTAAAGTATTCATGCATTATACAACGTAGAGTTTTGTTTCAACTAGAATGATTACCAAAGTCATAAGTTTTACAGGTTAAAAGATTTAAAACAATTATTCTGTATAGAGATGGTAAAATAAACCCGAACTTAAAATTTTACCTAAAAAATCATGAGCCCGAACCAGAATTGAACCCGATTCGATCAAAAAATCAATAGCTCAAACTCGAGAAAACCCAAACCTATAGTAGCCTTAACCAAAAATGGTCCAAACCCAAAATGACCTCAACCCGAAAGAACCTAAACCTAAAATAACTTGAACTCGAAATGACCTGAAGCTGAAAGAACCTGAACCCGAGCCTGACCGAGCCACAGCCTAAATTTTTTTGAAATCTCAAACCCAAGCCTTTATTTAATATGCCCAGACCTGCTTATTTAAGCCAGAATTACAGTTTATCACATTAAATTTTTTTTATCAATATTATATATTTTATAATTAAATTTAAATAGAATATATTAATTTAAAAATTACTATTGTGAGCTGGGTTGGGTTAGTTTGATATAAAAAATGAGAACCTAAGCCCACGCCCAATTGGACCGGGTGGGTAGCCTGACCCTTGAATAGGTCTATGTGTGATGAGCTTTAAAAACATTGTCAAAAGTATCTCATCCATTTATCATATTCTCTTTAATTTTATTAGTTAAACTCATTAAATATTGAGAGTTTATATATGTTAGTAACAAAACTTTAAATACTTCTTTGAATATTATTATTATTATTATTATTATTATTATTATTATTTCAAGTAATAGTAATTAAAATCTAATAATAATATAAAAAAGTAATAAGATAAATTAAAAAAATATGAAAACCATAATAGATAATGCTATATAAAAAATGAAGAGTTTATATATGTTAGTAATAAAATTTTAAATACTTCTTTGAATATTATGATTATTTTTTTTTCAAGAACAGTAATTAGAATCTAATAATAGTATAACAAAGTAATAAGATAAATTAAAAAATATGAAAATCATGATAGATAATACTATATCAAAAATGAATTAAATATTAAATATTAAATATTAATACCATATATAATTTAATTAAATATTAAAAATTTAATTTATATTTTATATATGATTAAACCTTCTCATGGGTCGACCGAGCTGCGACTTAAATTTTTTTTTAAATATCATGCCTAAGCTCTTATTTAACATGTCTAGGCTCGCATACTTAAACTAGAATTACTGTTAATCACATTAAAATTTTTTTATTAATATTTATATATTTTATAATTAAATTTAAATAAAATATATATTATTTTAATTTAAAGTTATTGTTCCGAGTGGATCGAGCAAGGCTAAAACAAAAATATGAAAACTCGAGTCCAAGCCCAATTGGGTCAAGTAGGTAGCATGACCCTCGACCTTTGAATAGGTTTGTATATGATAAAATAATAATTTATCAAAAAGTAAATCATATCATGAACTTCGAAAATATTATCGATAAAGTATATTATTGATTTATCATATTTTTTTAATTTAATTAGTTAAACTCATTAACTATTAAGAGTTTATGTATGTTAGTAGTAAAATTTTAAATAGTTCTTTAAAAATTTTCTTATTGCATTATTATTATTATTATTTCGAGTAATGATAATTAGAGTTTAATAATGGTATAACAAAGTAATAAGATAAATTAAAAAATATGAAAGCTATAATAGATAATGTCATATCAAAAATGAAAAGAAAAATTACATGTTAGACAAACAACTAGACCTGCCCATAGGCTAGTCAGCTTGCCCAATACAATAGGCCCCGCATGATTAATCCCAAGTTTTAGATTTTAAATTTCAAATACGCTCGATCTGAAATAGTAATTTTTTAAAAATAAAAAATATATTTTTATTTAAATTTAATTATAAAATATGTAAATATTAATATAAAAATATTATGAACAATGACTTATACTTAAATAGGTTGGCCAGGCCAAATTCCACATGAGCTTAGAATTTAAAATTTTTTCAAGTCGCGGCTAGGCGTATAAAACCAAACTATGATTTTTTTGGGCCGGACTGAGCCAAATTCAAGTTTGGGCTTAAAATTAAAAATTATATAAAAGTGATTACATTTAGCATGAAATAAAAAATGATGTAAAATATACTCGAATCCAAACCCGACTTGAACTCGAACCCGAACCCAATTAGGCTCTAACCCGAATTGGCCTAAACTTAAATAGCCCCTAAACCCGAATTGGCTCAAACCTGAATTGACTCGAACTCGAATAGACTTAAACCTAAATTGGCCTGAACTTGAGTAGACCTAAACTTAAATTGGCTTGAACCTAAATTAGTCAGAACCTGGAAGAACTCGAACCCAGATAGACCTAAATTCATCTTGAACCTGCAAAAACCTGAACCTCTAATTGTGTACCCAAATTTTTTGGGCTTTAATCATCATTGGACTAACTCTTGAGGCTCGGTTCTTCCACTTTAGATAACCTTCAAATGAAACATTTATATCCCATTAAAGAGGACATTTCCTACTTCAAATAACACTCAAGGTTCGACGTAAAGGACTGTCAGAAAGTGGATTTTTAGTGATCCAAAGTCGCATCAATAGCACTATTAAATACCCATTTTCATCAAACTTCAAAATCTTCAAGACCTTTCCAATGATACCAAATGTGCCATTGGAAAACCAATGAAAGATTGTCAAAAATTTTTAGAAAGATTGATGTTGAAATATGTTTTTGAAGAAAAGTTTTCAATATCCAATTAGTCTAGCGTGCAAACATATATTAACATCTAAGAAAATGTGAAAACCAAGGCAAAAAAGAAGAGAAATCTGTACCTAAAGAGAAAGGTATTGAATTGATAGTTGAGAGAAAATTATGCAAACAGGAAATTGCAGTTGAAAGACAAAATGAGGAGAAAGTGGCATAAGTCTTAATTTGATGATAATTTAAGGATAAAAGGGATAAAAATAAAAAAAAAAGGTAAAAATGGCATAAATGTTATATTTCTCGAAATGTAACATAACTTTAAGAAAAGATGGTTATGAGATTACTCTCAATATTTACCAAATTTTGGCATTGTGTATAATATAATATAATATTACCAAGATAAATGCATATTTTTGAAATAAAGTAATCCCATGGAAGAATCTTAGATTGTGATCGGTAATGTAATATTATCCCAACCAAACCCTCCATAAAAGTAATAGGATTATCTCCTATAAAATTATGAAGGCACATTCTTGTTAATCTAACATGCATGCATTGGATTCATCTCCTTTTATTCAAGATTATAATGTATGGTTCATTCGAAATGTGACATTCTAAAATGACTAGATTTCCAAAATACTTTCTAGCATTATGAACGAGAAAGAAACTTTTTTCTATTTTTAACAAATAATGTTTATTCTAACAAAATTAATTGTAATTAAGCACTGAATTCCTCCCACCACCATTGATGATCTCAACAAAAACTATGCTTTCAGGATTATAGGTGAGACTAGGGGTGTGCAAGATCAGGTAATCGAAATAACCACCCGAAACCAACCCGGTTCGATTTATTCAGGTTAGTTTTCACAGTTTCAATTACCCAAGAAAAATTAGATTCGTAAATATCAGTTGAAGTTGGTTTATAGTTTTAAAATTTTAAATTGAACTGACCAATTAAATTGATTCTTATTTAAGTGAATTTCTATTTAATCTTAGCCCCAAGCATAGATTAAACTTTTATAAGCTCATCAAACATAAATTAAAAATAAATTGTAAAATCATTTTGTAACTTAAGCACTTAACAAAAAGTGTAAAACAGCAGCCAACACCTAACACGACAAGAAGTTTGCAACCAAATAAAAAATTTAAAACCCTAAGCTAAAACCTTGATTTTGCACACCCTTAGCTAAGCCCTCGTTTGAGACTTTAACAATCCCCTACTACCTCGACTCGCCGATCATCAATCTGCTTAGTCTCGAGTTTATAGCTGCTTGGTCATAGATCTCGAGTCTGAAGCTTTTTGAAGTGAGGTATCAATTGACTCATGCTGTAACTTATGAATATTTCAAGATAGGATAGCCCACTGACATCATCTATAATTTTTTATGTCTTCTTTTGTAAATTTCTCAATAATTTTGTACCTTTTTGAGTTTTTTTTTTTACTTTTTTTTGCATTTTGATTTTTTTGATTTCTAGATACTACCAATTTGTTTGTAAAATAAGTGAACTTACAACTGGAGGTTTCTTGTTAAAACTTAGAAATCTTAGTTTCTTGTTTAATTTTTTGGATTTTTTAATTTCTAGATACTACTAATTTTTTTTAAATATTTTAGGTGGTTAAAACTTAGAAGTTTCTTGCTAATTGTATAATTAGGAAGAAAAATGTATTTATTTGAGCATCGATTAAAATATCTGAACGCTAGTACTATTGAGTTGTAGGGTTGGTTTTTCTTTTTTATGGCCTTTTTGTACGGTTATTTGTCAACTCTTTTTGGTTTGAATACTGAGAAATTGCAAGTAAGATCTTTAACCGAAGGTTTTAACTTAAGAATTAAAAATCCTAGAATTATTGGATAATTATTTCATTGAAAAGTTAAAATATCTTAAATCACTTGGTTTGGTATTTCTATCTGTGGATGAAGAAAACTTGGTACCAAGTATTGGTTGTTTTAACTTTTTTGTCCAAGGTGGTTGTTTCTTAATTATAGCTTTATTTTCAACGTTAAAAATCAGACATGAATATCTGTAATCTTATAAGCATGTTGTTATTTAATAATTACTAATTAGTAATCGATTTTTTCTTGAAGATGTCAAATGAAATTAAAATAAGTGGCATCAACCCTATAGTTGATGATGCAGAAATGGCCGATCTCCGTCAAGTAGACATACATGGTGGACTAAAAACTGAAGCTGCCTGCTTTAAAATGAAAAAAAAAAAAAGACCTAACTCAAGGTTAAAGGTATGGGACCATTTCACCAAATTTACTAATGAAGATGGTGATATTAAAGCTAAATGTTATTACTGTAATAGAGAATTCTATGCTCATCCTAAAAAAATTGGACAAGTGCATTAGAAAATTACATGACTTCTTGTGTCAAATTTCATTTACATAGTAGTGATCCTACCTAAATAGAATTAGTTTTGCAATCAAGAGACTGGTCTTTAGGTATTTGGAAATTTGATCAAGATACCATTAGGACAGGTGTGGCTGAGATGATTATTATTGATGAGTTACCTTCTAAATTTGTAAAAGGGAATGAATTTATGCGTTGCATGGCACATGTATGTCTTGGATTTCATATACCTTTTAGATGGACTATTGCTAGGGATGTTTTCCAACTGTCTATTTATGAAAAAGTTAAGTTAGGGCAACTGTTGAAATAATCTACTATAAGAGTATCTCTTACCATCGACACATAGACGTCATTACAAAGAATAAGTTATATGTGTCTTACAACTCATTATGTAGATAATGATTAAAAGCTAAATAAGAGGATATTGAACTTTTGTCCTATTTCTAGTCATAAGGGTAAGGACATTGGCAAGATAATTAAGAAGTGTTCGCAAGATTAAGGGATTGATAAGATTTTTACCATTATAGTTCACAATTTTAGTTCTAATGATTTTGCTATCTCATACTTAAGGAAGAAATTTAATAATGTACAAAGTAGTGTTGTAGAAGGCAAATATCTTTATTTAAGATGCATTCTTCATATTGTTAATCTTATTATTAATGATGGATAGAAGGAAATAAATGATTCAGTGCTCATGTTAGAGGGGCAGTGAGATATATTAGACAATCTTCCTCTAGGTTATCCAGGTTTAAAGAGTGCATTGCAAATGAATGCATTATGAGTAAAAGCTTGTTGTGTCAAGATGGAATTCTAGTTACTTGATGTTGGAAAAAGCTTAAAATTTTGAAATAGCTTTTGAGGCTTTTGATGATGTTGATCCTTATTACAGGAGCACACTTTTGATGGGAGATAGGGTGCCAAATCAAAATGATTAGGCATGTGTTAAGAGGTTATGTATTTTCTTAAAACAATTTTAAACCTCATAGATAAAGTTTTATGGTGCTCTTATATTACCTCTAGCAATTTTTTTAATGATGATTAGCAATTAAATCCTGATGTTGAGTTGAATTCAATGGCTAAAAGGATGAAAGATAAATATGACCAATACTGGGGGAATGTGGAGAAAATGAATATTTGTTTTATATTGCTTTTGTTTTTTATCCTCGGAAGAAACTTGTATCTATAGAATTTTGCTTCATTCAAATGTATTCTCGTAACCAAATTCTAGTGATGATGAAGAAATTACGAGAAGCATTAATTGAATTGTTTAATGAATATAAAGCAATTTCAAGCCCTCAACTTGAAAAAGTTAGAGAAAATAGCCAATGGAGCAATGTTATAGAATCCATCGATGACTTTGAAGGGGATTTTAACCTAATTGATGAGTTTGAGAAGTATCAGTTTCAAACTAGGAAAGAAGAAAACAAACCAAAATTGGATAAATATTTAAATAAGGCCGCTGATGATATGATATTCTTTAGAGAGAGAAATTTGATGTTTTTATTTAGTGGAAACTTAATAGTCATACTTTCCTATCCTTTCCCAGATAACTCGTGATGTATTAGTGACTCCAATATCCGTAGTCACTTTTCAATATGTTTTTAGCATTGGTGGTCGTGTACCTGATGCATATAGCAGTTCTTTAACTCCTAGGCTCGTGCAAGCCCTTATATGTGCTCAAGATTGATTAGGTGCATCTCCACATTTCGACCCAAATGCCGTCTAGGAAGAAGTGAAACAACTTAACAAATTTGATATTGGTAATTATTTTATTATATGTAATACAATTTTTTTTCTAAGTTTGTTTCTTTATATTATTTATTTATTTATTTAAAGTTTAGTTTCTAAGTTGTTGTCTATGTTATGAATTTACTTTTAGATTTATTTGATATTACATTGAATCTTGTGATTGATCAATGAAAAGTTGAATTGTCGAAGGTATATATTTATCTTTTATTTTTAATATATAATATATTGTTGTTGTAACGTGTCTCGAATACGAATCTTGATCAGCCCAACTTAAAATGGCAAATGTATCAATTGTTTCTATATAAATATCTGTATATAATTATTTCCTTTTATTTCTAAAGGCCTATATCATGATTATTATTCTTTATTTTTCGTACCTGCGGACTGAGTTGTCGAGATGAATTTCTCACCCGACTTATTTGAATAGTCATTATGAAATGACCATTTTTTTAGAGTCACCACCAATCTGTTTTGGTTAGATGAGATTGGACACTTGCAGAAGTTTATATTTTAAGGATTGCGAAACCCATAAAAATAAACTTCGAGGTCTGTCCTCATACCAGAAATCGCATAAAAGGGTCCGGGAGTCGGTTATAATCATAAGTAAGAATCGACCTTCTCGTGATGCTTGGTAATCGGTACCTCACTAATCACATGTTAACTTAAATTTTTATTTTTATTTGGTTCCAATATTTGATATTTAATTATAATTCTCATAATATTTCATTATAGAAATTTGTTATTCCGAGAGAGTCGGGTTTTAATGCTTTTGCAAATCATAAAATTATTCATACCTTCTCAGGGAACCAAGTGGGCGCTAATTCTCCATTGTATCTCGCTAGAAAACCATGCGGAATATGAAAGGTTTTATTTTTCCAAAATAAAAAAAAAATCTTGACTTCCTATTTGAAAAGGATATCTCGCTATTAAAAAACTTCGTAAAACTCCTCACATATTCTAGTAGGAATCCTATGTATTAATTTAATTAAAAGACATTGCCTTATTTATAAAAATAATTTTATTACTAAAAATACGGATTCTATGACCTAAAAATGACCTAATATGATGAACCTATTTTCGATGTGCATTTTTTACATGAAAGTATTTTAGTAATCACGTAAGACTTGGTTCTAAAGCAAAATTACCAAAATACCCTTAAGATATACCTTCGACAGGAAAGTATCTCGGTAACCCTAAATGACATGGAAATAATTATTAAAGGTTAAACGTATCCTAAATACACATCTTTAGCATGAAAGCACCACGATAACTACCTACGCTTGGTTCTAGTGAAATTACAAAAATGCCCTTAAGGTATACCTTCGATGTGAAAGTATCCCGGTAATCTTAAAAGACATGAAAATGATTGTGGAAGGTTGAACCTATCCTAAATGCACATCTTTAGCATTAAAGCATCCCGATGACTACGTAAGACTCGGTTCTAGCAAAATTATCAAAATGCCTCTGAGGGATACCCTTAATGTGAAAGTATCCTAGTAACCTTAAGGGACATGAAAATGAACTTGGAAAACTAATCCAATCCTAAATATTACCTTTTGCGTAAAATTGTTTCGATGAGAAAAATTACCAAAATGCCCTTAAGGTATGCTTTCAACATGAAAGCATGCTAATAACTCTAGTGGACCTTAAAATGACCTTAGAAGGCTAAGCCAATCCTAAAATATTCACCTCTTATGTAAAAGCAATCGAGTAAAATTATCAAAATACCCTTAGGGTATACTTTCGACATAAAAGTATCTCGGTAACCTTAATGGACCTTAAAATGACCTTGAAAACTAATCCAAACCTAAATACTCACCTTTGGTGTAAAAAGCATCCAGACGAGCAAAATTATCAAAATGCCTTTAGGGTATACCTTCGACATGAAAGTCCCTGGTAACCCTAATAGACCTCAAAACGACCTTAAAAGGCTAAACCAATATTAAATATTCATCTTTGGCGTAAAAGCATCTCGATGAGCAAAATTACCAAAATGCCTCTAAGGTATACCTTCGATGTGAAAGTATCTCAGTAACCCTAATAGACCTCAAAATGACCTTGGAAGGCTAAACCAATCCTAAATATTTACCTTTGGTGTAAAAGTAACCCAATAAGCAAAATAACCAAAATACCCTAGGGTATACTTTTAATATGAAAGTATTTCGGTAACCCTAATAGACCTTAAAATAACCTTGAGAGGCTAAACCTATCCTAAATATTCATCTTTAGAGTAAAAACATCTCAGTGAGCAAAATGACCAAAATACCCTTAGGTATACCTTCGAAGTGAAAGTATCCCGATAATCCTAGCGAGCGCTAAAATGATGAGAATTGGATGAACCTATCCTAAATATGCACTTTGGCATAAAAGCATCCCAATTACTATCTAGGACTCGATTTTAAAAAAATTACTAAAATGCTCTTAGGGATACCTTCGACGTGAAAGTATCATGGTACCCTAATAGACACTAAAATGATGAAGAGTAGATGAATTTAGTCTAAATGAAAAAGGTAAAATTTTAAGTTTGACTTAAGATACAAAATTTGCAATCAAGCCCCCAAATTTTTGAAAATTACATTTCGTATTTTTAAAATACCAAACAAATGCAAAAAGCTTTAAGAATTTCAATATCTCTACAAAAGGCCATAGAAATAATAGAAATCTCTAAAACTAGTAAAATATCTATTTTGCCCCCTAAATATAAAAATTTACTATCTTATCCCTACATTTTTTTAAATTTTCATTTTAGCCCCTACATAATAAAATAACCTAAAAAATCATAAAAATCACATGCAAACATATATGAAAAGTTAGAAAAATACCAACAAAGATTTGGCCACACACTTTGGCCTTAAAAAAGTTTATTTCTAGAATTTACAAAATGACCCCTAAACTTTGTAAAATTCTATTTTGACCCTATATAAAAAAACATAATAAATTATCACAAATTTGGATTAATCATGCAAAAATTGGTAGGTGAACATGGAAAACATTCCTATGAAGGTTTGATCAAACACCATTGACCATAAATAAAAATTTTCTATTTTTGCACACTCGTCCCTAAACTTTACAAAATTGTAAAATGACCCTTAAAGTGAGAAAAATACCTAAAACGTGTTTAGAAACACATGAATCAATTTTTTCATGGCTTATGAAACTTTCGATCAAGCCCAAAAAAATAGTATAAAAAAATTTTTACACATTTTAAAATTTAATACATATGTATATTAATATTGCAAAATAACCTAAAAATAACATTATCACGAAATAGGCTCAAAATCATCATCAAAACAATCTACCATATACAGCCAAACCGAGAAACATAAAGTCTAAGCCTGTTCTGATATATAAAATAATGAAAATGAACATAAATAATTACTACCAAGTTTAAATAAAACTAAAATCACAAAAATAAATATGCAAAAAGTATTTAACAATATATAATCATGCAAACTTAAAGAAAAGAACAACATAAACACACCTACATAACAAAATCAAAATTAGAACAACAAAAAATATATATATAAAAAATTCAAGGTACAACTTAAAAAAACCAAAGAATAATAACAAATATATAGAAAATAGATCATTGTCAATATGTTTAGCCTTTCAACATGGATGAAATCCATGAGCTTTAACATGTTTTTTGACTAATAAAAATAAAGGAAAATAATGGAAATAAAAATTAAGAGATTTATGAATGAAATTACCTCAAAATTGAAGACTTAAAATTTCTTGAAAATTTTTAGGAAAAATGGCTAAATTTGGCTATGAAATGCCTTTGTTATTTGAAAATTTTCTCCATGGTTTTCCAAGGTGGGGGGACGACAAGAAAAAATGGTGGTGGACCCTTTTTTGCCATTGGCTTCACCCTCATTCTACCAAATTCTTTTATTTTTTTTTGTTTTATATATTTTTGTTGTTGTTGTAATTTTGATTTTGTTATGTATATGTGTTTATGTTGTTCTTTTCTTTAAGTTTGCATGATTATATATTGTTAAATACTTTTTGCATATTTATTTTTGTGATTTTAGTTTTATTTCAACCTGGTAGTAATTATTTATGTTCATTTTCATTATTTTATATATTAGAACATGCTTAGACTTTATGTTTCTCGGTTTGGCTGCATATGGTAGATTGTTTTGATGATGATTTTGAGCCTATTTCGTGATAATGTTATTTTTTTAGGTTATTTTGCAATATTAATAAACATATGTATTAATTTTAAAATGTGTAAAAAAATTTTTATACTATTTTTTTGGGCTTGATTGAAAGTTTCATAAGCCATGAAAAAATTGATTCATGTGTTTCTAAACATGTTTTAGGTATTTTTCTCACTTTAAGGGTCATTTTACAATTTTCTAAATTTTAGGGACAAGTGTGCAAAAATAGAACATTTTTATTTATGGTCAATGGTGTTTGATCGAACCTTCATAGGAATGTTTTCCATATTCACCTGCTGATTTTTGCATGATTAATCCTATTTTGTGATAATTTATTATGTTTTTTTATTTAGAGTCAAAATAGAATTTTTCAAAGTTTAGGGGTCATTTTGTAAATTCTAGAAATAAACTTTTTTAATGCCAAAGTGTGTGGCCAAATCTTTGTTGGTATTTTTCTAACTTTTCATATATGTTTGCATGTGATTTTTATGATTTTTTAGGTTATTTTATTATGTAGGGGCTAAAATAAAAATTTAGAAAAGAGTAGGGATAAAATAGTAAATTTTTATATTTAGGAGGCAAAACAAATATTTTACCCGTTTTAGAGATTTCTATTATTTCTATGGCCTTCTGTAGAGATATTGAAATTATCAAAACTTTTCATATTTGTTTGGTATTTAGAAGAATACGAAAAAAACCTTTATTGAAAAAATTATTTTATGTAAAAAAATGAAAAACTCATAAATAAATTAAAATTTTCAAAACTAATTTAATATGATTTAACCAATAATATTTGCAGCATTTTAATAATTATAAACTCAAAAAAAATCTTACCAAAAAATTACGAGTAGAAAACTTTATGTCTCGGTAATAGAAAAAATTCTAAAACTTATAAAATAAATTGAATTGTTCAAAACTATTTTAATACGAATTAAATAATATTATTTAAATAAATTTAAAATTAAAAACTAGAAAAAATTCTCACCAAAAAAAATATACGGAGTATAAAACCCGTATCTCGGTAACAAATAAAAAAATTTTAAAACTCATAAAATAAATTAAAATTTTTAAAACTAATTCAATATGAATTAAACAATAATATTTAAATAAATTTAAAAATTAGAAACCTGAAAAAATCTTATTGACAAAATTTATTGAGTATAAAAAATGTATCTTGGTAACAAAAAAAATTCTAAAACTCATAAAATAAATTAAATTTTTCAAAATGATTTTATATAGATTAAAAAAATAAGATTTAAATAATTTTAAAAATTATAAACTAAGAAAATTTTTTTCAAAAAATTTACGAAGTAAAAACTTCGTATTTTGAAAACAGAAAAATTTTAGAAGAATAATGCAAAACTGATAAAATAGAAAGAATTTTACTAAACTGATTTAACATAAATTAAATAATAATATTTAAAGAATTTAAAAAATATATAAACTTGGAAAAATCTTCCTGAAAAAATTCATGGAGTAAAAAACTTCGTATTTCTAAAACGAAAAAAATTCTAAAATTCATAACAAATAAATGAATTTTGAAAAACTGATTTAATGGCAGTTGAATTTGAATATTTAAAGAATTTTAAAATTCAAAACTCAAGAAAATTACACAAAAATTTTTACAAATAATGAAAAGTTTGTATTCTAGAATCGAAAAATTTTCAAAAATACGTTAAAAATTATATAAAATGAATTAAATAAAACATATTATTAAAATTATTAATTTATAAAAAGATAAAGAAGAAAATCCAAAATTCAAAATTTGAAATAATTTTATAAAAAAATTCCACAAGTATAGTACCGGGATACTGTGAAAAAAAATTCAAATTTAATTACAAAAAATAAGCAACTTGACACCTTGTGGCATAAAATTCCAACATGAATTTTTTCATGGAATATTTCTAATTTTTCGGAGTGCATATCAGCATAAATACCACATAGTTATCGATAAAAATATACGAAGGTCAATTTCTCAAATTTAACGAAAAATTCTCAAAAATTGCTAAAAATGAAAATTTTGACTATGATATCATTTGAAAAAGTAGATTTTCAAAATTTTGGCAAGAAAATATTAAAAAATATTTTTTTCTTAAATATCCATCTTTTATATCCAAAATGAGAGATCAAAATATGACTTTTTTATCCCCTGAACTTACGGTTATTTAAATTATGACTAAAAAGATTTTGAAAATATCTTGTTCATCTGAAAAAGATCATTCTCAATAAGGATGATCATTACGTTCTCGATCTCGAATATTTAAAATTATTGAAAAAGAGATTCGAATAAAATTAAGCGTCTACAATTGTCAGAATAGAATAATACATCAGATTCTAATAAACGAACCTTTTAATCTATTGTTTCAAGATTATTGTTGGTGTTGCAACTGCTGCTATTTGACGTTGCCGTGTCGTTTACTGTTGGTGCCGCTACTGTACTGTTTATTGTTGGTATTGTCATTGCTGTTCTGTTTGCTGTTAGTGTCGCTAATATGCTATTTGCCATTGGTGTTACCATTGCTACTATTTGCTCTTTCTGTTGCTATTTTTATTTGTTGTTTACTATTGTTATTTGGATATTTACTATTGCTCTTGTTATTACAACATTATGGACAATAATTTCTTTATTGAGTTGTTGTTACTATTAGCATTATCTATTTGTTTTTTAAGTTTGCATTATGGATTTGTTTTTAAGTTTTAAGCTAAGTTTGTTGTTTTAAACATTTTTTATTTAATCTTTTAAGTTTGTAAGATTTGTTACTCTTAATGCTATTATTGCAAGTGTGGAAATATATTATTCTGAAATCGAATAATCGATTGAACCGAATATATTCTTTGTCAGTTCGATTAAATTGGTTAAGAGTCTTCATAACGGTCGATGCAATAGCTTATGGAAAGGGAGTCAATTAGTTTGGTTTTTAGTTTTTGAACCCGAACTGACTAAACCAACCAAATGCTCAACCCTAGGTGAGGCAAAACTTTGCATAAACTTCCTGCTTGTGATAAATAAATATGTTTAGTAACTTTATAAAATAAAGCTATTTAGTCTCATTATGCATATTAAGATAGCTAAGTCTTAGATATTTTTTATTTATATTTTATTTATTTTTAGTTATTTTAAAATCAATTTTATTTATTGTTTATTTATATTTAAATTATAAAGTTATTTAAGTATTTTTTGTATTTTTATAGGTTTAAAGCCTAAAAGAATTTTTAAAATATAATAATTTAATTAAGAAATAAAGTAAACGTAGTTTGCTAGCTTCTAAATATAAATTGCTCAAGCTGCTTCTCTTCCTTGTGTTTTGGTTCCATACAGCACTTTGGGGGTTAGAATTGAGAAGATATACCAAAGATACTTTATAGCTCTTATTTACTTTAGTTTTATGAAGAGAAAAGCACTCATCAATGCTTTCTAATTAGAGAATTGACTGGAAAAGCTTAAAGATTGAGACCTGACTATTTTTTTAATCTTTTAATCTTTATTGTTTTTCATGTTTTATTTAATCATGAATTAAATATATTTTTCCAAGATTATGATGGAACTCAACCTGTAGTTTGAATTAGTTAAGCCTTTTTTCTTGATTTAATAATACTTTTGTTTATTCTTGTTTGTAATGCTTTTAATTGTTTGGCTACCAATAAGATTGATTTGGTAACCCTAATAAACTTGAAAAAAAAAATTTTATTTAAACCTAGATTGAATGATATATGTTTTATATTTATTTATTAGAATGAAGTAATCTGTATGTTAAAGACGAATATATAAGCATATCATATGTAACCAAATTAGAGTCTAACGTTATCGAGTTTCTTTTAATTTAATTTACATAGAAATATAATAAATTGGTTAAGAGAGATATTTCTATAAGACCATCAGAAGATAGTTTTAAATAAATTAGAACTCTAGGTTAACAACTCATTATCATTAATCAAGTTAAAAAGGTAAAACAGATTTAAATGAAATATTAAAGGAAATTGTAATCTTAGGCTTTTCTCATTGGTTAAGTAAACCTATTTATTTTGCTTGCTTTGTTAGTTTAGTTAGCTTTAATTTAATATTAATTAGTTTAAAATATTTTAATTAGTTATTTGGATAAGATTAAATTATTTTAATTTTAGTGAGTAATGAATTTAGTATAATTTCTCATGGGAATAATACTTTACTCTTCACTATATTGTTTGTTAATGATACTTGCACTTGCGTGGTAATCCAACAGCAATGTTATGACATTATAATCATTTAGGGCCGTTTGGTTCACAGAATATTTCATTATTAGTAGGAATCTAACATTTTGTTATAAAATTGCCTTGTTTAGTTTAAAAATATTTCTCGATATTGGTAATATAATGTTACCTACAACGTTAAGATTGAGTCTTTTTTAGGTTATACTACATTACAGGTGAAATTTGACATTTATGCCACTTTAGCCCCCAATTTAAATGAATTGAGTCCTTTCGTCGTTAACACAATGTCAAATTACAAGTTATGCCAAGAGGTAGCTTTCCCTTTTTTCTTCGACAAATCTCCTACCTCTTTCCTCTCATAACTCTACTGCTTACTCTCTCTCTGTCAAACCTACTACTCTCTTGACAATTTTGCTACCTCTCTACTTTTTTTTTTTTTTTTGCTTTTATTCCAAGTATGATTTCTAGCTCTCAACTTTGTTAGTTCAATTTGGGCTCTTTTTGAGTTTGGTTATTTGTTGTTGCTGGTGCTTTACTTGTTGTGCTTCTAGGTTTCGTTGTCCATTGTTGAATCTTTTTTTGTTGTTTTTCTTCATCTTATTGCCTTTTTACTTTATCATTGTCTTTGCCATTAGTAATAGTTGATTAGGCATTCATTTATCAAATCAAATAGTTCTAGAAATTTAGCAACGATGAAGACATCTTGTTTGTGGTAAATGCAAATATCACTAATATAACCCTTTAAGTCTCAAAATAATGCCACAATTGTTATGCTTCAAATTAGGGCATAAACAAGTCTTGGCTTGTGAAAAAAGGATATTCCTAAAGCTTCAATTATATATTTAAATGAGTTCAATTTAATGCTTGGGCTTGACTTGCATAAAAATATTAAGCTTGAGCTCATCTTGTTACCTCATTTATGGTTTAATTATTTTCCTTCCCTTTATGAATTTTCTCCTTAAAGTATTTTTTTAAGATTATTAATCCAATATTTAGGAGACATCTTTATGCTAAAAGATCAGAGTAAGAAACTCTTTAAAACTTAGAGTTAGGTAAGTAGTAGATAGTAATACATAAAATTGCAATTCTCTAAATAGAATTATATTTTACTAAGTAATAGCATTAAAAAGTTATTATCATCTATAACTAAATTAATAAATAAAGAAACATAAATACATAATACACGAGCTATTCACAAGCTTTTAATGTCAAGCCTATAAAATTTAAGCTTGGCTCATTTATATAATCAAGTCGAAATTCAAGCTTGAGTTTTTTTTTTGTTTAGTTAAATAAACGAGTTTGATTGACCATTTAACAAATCAAGCTTAAATAGTTCATCTCATTTACACCCTTACTTCAAGCACACACAAACAAATAAAGGTATTCATGGGTTGGGCTACCAATTCAAGCCCGAAGCCCACCCAATATCTAGGAAGGTTTCGATAAAATGTAAGATCAAAACATGAGCTTGGGTAAAAAATTAGGTCTGTTTAAAACACTGGCTAGGTCTTAGCTCTCACTTTCAAGGCTTGAGCCCAGCTTGACCTAGCCTATTTTACAAAATGTATATTAATTTTATATTTATACATTAGGTAATTCTTATCATATAAAGAACACACACACACATATATATATAATATTATAGTGTAAATATTAAAAAATATGTTAAGTTTTAAAAATTAATAAAAGAAAATTATTAAATTACCAAAGATTAGATTTTTAAAAATACATTTTAAAAAATAAATTAAAAAAATAATATAAAATGGCCTAAACGAGCTTGGACTACTCACTTACAAATATGAGTGAACTTAGAAAAAATTTAAGACACATATTTCGAATTAGGTCAAGCTGGGCTTGGGAAAGTATAGATGACATTAACACCGTACGTAGGCCCAACCCAATCCATGATCTACTAAGTAGGATAGAGCTAGCCAAAACTTTTTGGAAGGCCAAACATACAGATAAAAAAATTTTGATGGGTCATTAAAATATAAATATATAATACAATGCATTAAAATTTTTTAAAATTTTTTGGGCTAATATTAGTAATTGTTATGTATGTATTTTGGGTAAATGACTAATAATTATATTTTTCTATAAATTTTAATGTATAAAATTTAATTACAAACAACATAAAAAACTAAATAAATATAAATTTTATTTTAGGAGCCAATTTTATTATATTTAATAGATAGATACATATAAATATGTATTAATAGGATTTTTAAAATGGGGGGAGGAGATGGCTACCCCAAAACATAAAGAGGTTTCGCCTCTTTACACAAACAAAGATAATTGTACTAATAACATAAATAATTTGAATTAGTATTATGCCCCTGCTCCGCAAAGGGGATTATATTTATTTTATAAATTTAATTATTGTTAATTATAAATTAAATTTTATTAATAGATATGCATTTAAAATCGGATATAAATTTTAATTAATTTTATGCTATCAATCGAATTTATTATTCTAAATACATCATTTAAAAATAAAATAATTAATGATATTTTTTAAAATTTTAAATATTTATTAAATAATATTTATTTATTTAAATTTGATATTGGTTATAAATCAACCCAAAAGTCAAAGTGTGAATTAATTACTTTAAGTATATCATTTAAAAATAAAATTAAAATAATTATTAAAATAAATATTTTTAAACTTTTTTCGTTGGTCGACTCGAGTATCAATCTTAAACTTTTCTTTAAGTTAACACATAGATTAATCCCTTTAAATAAATCTCTAAAATAAAAATAAAAATAATTAATAAAATCAAATTTTAGTTTATTTTCTAGCAGACCTCCAAATATGTCATTCAAAAATAAAATAAAAATAATTAATAAAATAAAAATTTTAAATTTTTTTACTAAAAAGGTTGAGTACATATCTTAAATTAAGCCATAACTTAATATATATATTAACACTTTAAATACATTATCTAAAAACTAAATAAAAATATTAATTAATAAAATAATTTTGTTATGTACATATCATAAAATAATTTTATGAATTTAAGATTTAATATAAAATATTTTTATTCTTTTATTATTTTTAAATAATATTTTTAACATATATAATTTATATATATTATATACATTATATATTATATATAATAAATATTGGTGGGGGATCGGTTCCTTACTTACGGAGCTGACCCGCAATATTTATTTTTTAAAGATAAAAATATTAACAAATAAATATAAATAAGAGTAAAATGATAATTACAGTCTTTTTATTAATAATTTTAATAATTACTATTTTTGTTTTTAATTATTTTTCTAATTTTATTCTTTTTTAATAATTATCAATTTATTTTTTTAAAATTTTACTATTTCCTTTTTTAAAATTATTTTTTCTAATTTTACTTTTTATAATAATTATCAATTTTTTTCTAAAATTCTTCCGTAAAAGAAATACCCTAGGACTAATTATCAATTTATTTTTTAAAATTTAACTTTTTTTTTGAAATTATTTTTTTAATTTCATTTTTTTATAATAATTATCAATTTTTTTTTTAAATTCTCCTTTAAGTAGTTTTGGATGAAAATAAGCTTATAAATTTGAAAAATACCCCTTGAAATTTTACTATTTCTTTTTTTATAATTATTTTTTAATTTTATTTTTTTATAATAATTATCAATCTGTCTTTTTTTGAAATTATTTTTTAACAGTTGGATGAAAATGCTGACACAAATTTAGAAAATACTACTTGAGTCCTAGAACTCAAAAATAATAGTAGGTTATAGATAAAACATAGCTTATTGAACTTAGGGCGAAGCATGTCAATATTACTCAATTATATATATATATAGATAGTTAAAAATGTTCATAAATCCGATCATAGCTTGAAAATTTTTTAAATTTTATGTCAAAACCAATATTTAGCCCAACCGAACATATCTGCCCAAATTATTGTTCACTTTTATTAAAAAATATTAAAAAAATATTTTTTTATTAATATTAATAATTTTTATAATTAAATTTAAATAAAAATATAATATTTTTAATCAACAATACTATATTAGCTTGATCCAAGATAATAAAATAAAAACTTGAACCTAGGTCTAGACTCAACTAAATTAAATAGACTATCCGACGAATTAGATACATATATATATATATATAGCAAGCCAATCACCTAAAATTTAATTTGACTTGCGCCCCAGCTACGACCATCCCGTACTTTTTTGTCTTTTGCCTTTTTCGTTTTTTTTTTTTTTTCCAATTTCCTGAAAGTTAATCGACTTGTGTCCCACATGCAAAATTAAGAGTGCCAGCCAATAAATTTTTAGTCCATTAGTTAGAAATGTACTAAAATTAAAATAAAAGTTTAAATTTAATTATAATTATTTTTTTCATTTTTAAATTATCCAAAAAAAAAATAAGTGCTCCCATTGCTGTATATTTACGCCATTTTCTACCTGATTTCTGTTTTTTACATAAATAAGAAGGTTATAATAAGACTAATAATCATATGAAATCTAATTAAATAAATAAAACAAATGATTGGTAAAACATATAGAATTTTAGGGGGTGCAAAAAAAATAGCGAAATTAACCCCAAAGATCTTTGTTTCATTTGTTTTTGCTATATATGTATTAAAAGTTGAAAGGAAGACTTCTCTGCTCTCTTTTGTTACTAATACATTTCTCTCTACTTCTTTAAAATGTGCTAAAGCATAAAATTTAATATTAATTAAAAATTAGAATCATATTAAACAAAAATATTCACACAGTTGAAAAGTAGTACATACTTATTTCATTTTTTTAATTAATTCGTGTGAAAATAAAATCATATATATATATATATATTTTAAGCTATTCAAAGATAGCATTTTATTTTAATTTTAATTTATTTTTTTATTTTTTTATATCCTAAAGAAAGAAAAAAAAAACTCGAGTCAAATGTATTAGGCATTCTTTACTATTCTATAACTAGTATTTGTTGTCACATGCTTTTTCATGTGAATACTCATTGATTTATATATTGCTTATATATAATTGTAGATTTTAAAAATAAATAAAATTAATAAATATATATTAGCTAAAGTTTATATTAGCATAAAAAGTTTGTTTCCTGAATAAATTATATCAAATTATTACAAATTATTGAAAAACTAATTCGAAGAGAAAGAATCAATGTAAATTTTAATTATTTATTATATATATTAGATAATTTAATTTATTTAGAGAAAAATTAAAAGTAATGTCATATAAATATTTAATTATTTTTTATTTATTAGCTGATTAATCCATTTAACAGAAAATATCTTAATAAAATTAAACTTCTTATTTATAGCATCAATTTAAAAATAAAGTGAACAACAATAATTATTTTTATCGGTTTAAATTTTTTTTTACATATTACATATTATAAATATTTCATATTTTTCACAATATTTAAAACTAAATATTCTTTTATTTTAGGATTCTTTTAGGGTATAATTAATATATAACTTTTATGTAAAAATGTATTAAATGCAATAATTTTTAACCAATATTTGCAAGCATCGACTAAGTAAATTCATGTACTAAATACAAATATAGTATATGAACTAATTATATTTAAATGTGTTATATTACATTTATTATACTATGTTTTACTTAATTAAATATATTAATATATCTAATCTTTTTATTTTTCCAAATTTTTAAGTCTATCATCAGCCTAAAATAATCTTTTAGCAGGTGCCGTTTAGATCACTCTTGGTCTGTTACCATGGCAGCTCATATTTTAAGGCAATTGCGGTAAGTTTAATAGTTCTTCTAGAACTCTTGAATTAGATGCATATCCGGACAAACTTTGGCTGTATTAATTTTAGATATTACTACGACAATCAATACGTTTGCCTACCAAACAAAATAAATCTTTTTTGGGTACAATCAAACAAAATAAATTTTGATAATAAATTATTATTCAACAACTGAGTCTAGACTTTCTCAATTCTCATATTCTATAACAACTAGTAATATATATATATATATATATATATATATATGTAAGCGAAACTAGAAACGAGTGCCTTCATTGGTCTCTAAAACTATAATAAGATTATAATTTGGTTAACAGCAAACGTGGCACCCGAAGGATATATCTTATATTAATTTTAAGTTTCAAAACATAATAATTAAATTTTTTATTTTAAATATTTTATTTAATTGTTGATATGATTGTTATTGATACGTGAAATACGTTATATTATAAGTTAATATATCATTTAATTTTTTAATAATTTTATGAATAATAAAAATTTAACTAATATATTTTTACGTTTAAAAATCAATATAATATATATTTTAAAATTTAAGGACCACGTGCTATTAACCCTTAAAACTTATGTTCTTAAAATATTAAAATGGCACGTGATCTACGTACATTTAAAATTAAAATGAAAGCTGCAGGGGTATGGTGCATTTTAAAATGGCTAGGGCCACTGTCAAATTTTCAGTAGGTACTACGTACTGAAAATTCCACGTGATTTATTTGTTGTCTCGAAGACCGATAAATTCGTATCCTACCTAGTCCATGCGCTTAGTTTTAAGTACTAATATGAATACTTACCCGAATCGATAAGTGCCTTAGAGAAGAGATTTGCTAAAGAGAGAAATTTTCTAAAATGGACAAGCCACTGTTACAGCAGCGTGAGGGAGAAGATCAGAGAACATGGGGAACTTCTACCTTTGTGAAAGAGCTCAAGAAGGTGAGTTACATGGCGGCACCGATGGTGGCGGTGTCGGTGTCTCAGTATCTTTTGCAGGTGATATCGTTGATGATGGCGGGTCACATCAGTGAACTTGCTCTTTCTGGGGTTGCTATTGCCACCTCCTTCACTAACGTCACTGGCTTCAGTTTACTTGTGAGGCTCATACTCGTCTCCTTTCTTTCGCTTCTTGCTTTTTCTTCACTTGGTATAATAATATTTTAACATTTGAGTTTTCCTTACCAATGCTGATTGGCTGTAATTAAGCATTGCTTTTTTGTTTTTAACAAAGAAGCTGTACTATTTTTAGGAAATATTTATTAATTCTTTTTATCCAATTAAAATTAAAAAAAAGTTATATTCGATGTATTAAAAGTATATCTAACTTAAATTATATCATTTTTATCAATAATTTTTAAAAAATAAATATAAATAAATTTAATTTTATAAAATGATGATTTATTAAAGGCATATAAATTTATACAATATTATTATATTAAATATAAATTTATTAAAAATTACTAATATACTAAATATAATAATTTTTTGAATAGGGAAATGGATCGTTAATATGCATCTTTTAAATGGACTTATTCATGATTGAAATGAGTTCGAACCAAGTTCAAGTAGGATATTAAAAGTTTATAACTGTGTTTGGCTTGGCATGAAATACAAGTAAGACCATTTTTAAAAAAATCTTCCTTAGTAAAATGATTCTTTGAATATTCATATTACTAATAATAAAATATGTTAGACCATATCGAGCTTGGGAAAAACAGCTATGCACAAAGCTAACTTACCTTCAAATTGAAGTTTTTTTTTTTTTCAAATTCGTTTTTTAAACTTAATATTTTTATTTAAATATTTTTAAATATCAAACTAACTTCAGAATTGAGATGAGCAAATGGATAAGTTTACTGTTAAAGACATATTTAGAGGTTAACTAGTCTTTGGTACATATGAATTGCAAGTGAATATCATAATTTTGTATAATAATAGTTTTTCATGAAAATATATTATATAAATTTATTAAATTAATTAAATAAAATTTAGGGTTTTTAGTTCCACGTTACAATATGCTCTGTTAAGACCAATTTTAAAATTATATTATTTAGTTTTAATCATTTATTATTCCCTTTTAATTTTTGTCGATATTAAATATTCCTAAAATCATATTCCATTTATTGTAAAAGATTCAATACTCAATATTTAATTTTCATTAGTAATTAAAATAATTTTTATAAAATAAATTCAGTTCTTTAGTTTTTTTTGGTCGAAATTTTTTAAACTTATTTAAAACTAAGAATTCAATTGATAATTTTTTTGTTGATTTTTTTTATTTAATTTCTTTCTTTCGAGGCAAGTGCATCAATAATTAATTAATATAAAACAATTACAAAAACAAATTTATAATTGAATAAGTATCTAAAGAGTTGTTTAATTGTTATCCTTTAACTTAAATTAATAAGTAGCTTCATGGTCAATATTTATTATTTTTATTAAATTAATATTTTTTAAAATGAAATTATATTTCATTTAAATTTAAATCATTTTAGGTTAAGTTTTTGAATCAATTAAGTTTAAATTATTTTGGTTCAAATCAACTTGGGTTTGAATTATGTTAAGCATGAGTTATTTTTTGGTTTGGATTGTTAATCAGTTATGATCAAATCGAGTCAAATCAGATTTTGATTCAAGTGCATTGAAAGAATTTTTTGGATTCGAGTTAAAAATTTCAAATCTATACTGCATATTATAAATAAAAATTACAATTACAATCACAATCAACTAATCAAGTAATACAATCGTGAAAGAAATAAATAGACAAACTAAACTAAAGTTTAAAACCATGTATGGTCAGACTTTACATCCGAAGCTTATTTTCTAGTTTTTTTTGCTGATCATTGGAAACAAATCATGTATTTAATTAAGCATGTAGAAGAAGGGAGATACTTTCTGTATATGACATGATGCACTCGATTGGCCTTTCAATGTATATGGCACTTTCAATACACGTAGATAACCATACTATCATAATGCTCGATATCTTCAAGCTTTCAAGGTAAAATGATAGCTAACATCATATTTTCATTCCAAGCAGTTTGGATTGGCTGGTGCATTGGAAACTCTATGTGGTCAAGCTTATGGAGCAGAGCAATATCAAAAGCTTGGAACCTACACTTACTGTTCAATGCTATCTCTCCTTACAGTTTGCATTCCAGTGTCCTTTCTCTGGATATTTATGGACAAACTATTAACATTGATGGGTCAAGACCCTCAAATTTCAGAGGTAGCCAGAATGTACTCAATCTGGCTCATACCTGCATTGTTTGCTGATGCTATTCTTCAGTCATTGGTTCGCTACTTCTAGTCCCAGAGCCAAATTCTTCCATTGTTTTTGAGTTCTTGTGCAACTATCTGTCTCCATGTACCTATCTGTTGGGCTCTAGTATGTAAAACAAATTTGGGTTATTTAGGGGCAGCAATGGCAATCACAATTGCCTTGTGGTTTAATGTGATCTTGCTGGGGTTTTACATGAGATGCTCCGCTAGTTGCGAGACGACTCGGATCCTTATCCTCAAGGAAATTTTCGAAAGCATCAAGGAGTTCTTAAGCTTTGCACTCCCTTCTGCTGTAATGGTTTGGTAACTTCACAACACTTCTTTATACAATCAAAGTTGAACCTGATTCTTTCTTTTTCTTAGTTTAATTTGTTTTCTGCATCTTTATGAACTAATAAATGTTTCTTTTTATTACCATAATTAGTCTGGAGTGGTGGTCATTTGAGCTTCTTGTACTTCTATCTGGACTTCTACCGAATTCAGAACTGGAGACATCAGTTCTTTCTGTATGGTATGCATCTAATTTGATCTTGAAACTTTCATTCTTTCACTTTTTTTTTTTTTGGTTTTTTCAATAAGAATGATACTGATTTCTTCTAAATTTCCGGATGAAAGCCTTGCAACCACTTCATTACATTACTTCATACCATATGGGGTTGGTGCTGCTGCAAGGTTAGACTAATATCTATTGTATTCTATATGTTATTGACAAAGATTAATCTTGTTCAAAAGTGCACGAATTTCATGTGCATTGAAAATTATATGCAACTGCCTTTTTTCAGCACTCGAGTTTCAAACGAACTGGGAGCAGGAAATCCACAGGCAGCTCGAGTAGTTGTCAATGTCGTAATGGTAATTGGTGTTTCGGAGGCAATGATAGTGAGCATCACTCTCTTTAGCTGCCGCTCTGTTTTTGGATATCTATACAGCAATGAAAAAGAAGTTATTGACAATGTTGGAGAAATGATTCCCCTAATTTCTCTATCTGTCGTTGTGGACAGTTTACTGGCAATTCTTTCTGGTCAGTCTCATACCTCCTACAAAACTTCATGCATTAATATGATTAAGCTTCGAAGCAATAGTTTTGATCAATTCATATGAACGATGATTCATTAAAATATTCGTTGTTTTTGTCATTTTGGGATGAATCGAGCTATTATTCTGGTTTCTTGTGCGAATCAGGCGTTGCAAGAGGAACCGGGTGGCAACACATTGGAGCTTATGTGAACCTTGGGGCATACTACCTAGCTGGAATTCCAGTTGCTGCTCTGCTCTGTTTTGGTCTATATTTGAGAGGAAAGGGACTCTGGATTGGAATATTGACAGGATCCTCTTTACAATTACTTCTGCTAGCTTTAGTTACAAGTTTCACAAATTGGCAAAAACAGGTTTCAATTACAAACACTCTTCTTTATATGCATTCTCACTGTTTTTATGTTAATTCTACTTTCTTTTGGTTACAATTGCTCTGTTTGGAAGAAAAGACAATTAACATTTTGTATTGTTCAGCTGAGTGAAATTTTGCTATGGATATTGCAGGCAACTAAGGCACATGAGAGAATGTTTGAGGAGAAATTTTCCTGTGGATTAGCTTGAAGAACCTAAAAGCCAAAAGAAGAAGGTTTTTTAAGCAAGCATTTAAAGAGGAACCTAAAAGCCAAAAGGTTTTTGATTCATAGAATAGACAATTTTTAGGTAGCATTTAAAGCGGAACATGAAGTTGTCTAATATGAATCCAAACATTTTGATTTAGTGATAGATTGGTGCTTAGTTTATTAGATTTGAACTTCAGCTTAGAGACTTGCTCTAGTTCTTATGAAGTTTCTCTTCAGTTCATTTTGTACTAAATGGTCAGAATATAACCTTTAAACCACCATGCAAATATGATACCAAGTTACCATCTTTTTGTTTGGTTTTTCTTGTTTAATGATGTTTAGTTCAAATGCAGTTGGTGTTGGAACATTTTCAAAATAATAAAAGGTTATATCTTTAAAGTAATGTCTCTTAATTATTTAATTAAGAGTAATGTCTCTTGGTTATTTACCAAGTGGTG
>JBBYHO010253221.1:0-32784 GCA_038382025.1 Adansonia gregorii | reverse complement strand
TAGTCAAGAAGACATTTTCGAGTCAGGATAATATTTTAAGTCGTACGCACTCTTAGATCCGCGAGGATCCACCCTGGGGTATGTCGCGACAAATCCAACTAACACTTTCTTTGTTACCTTCTCCACAATCATTCAACCATTGCAGCTTATACGATCTTAGATGCTTTAATGTAGGCAAATTTAGCTTTTCAATGACCAAAGTACTAGCAACATTGGGGTAAGCACCACTATCAATAATCATGCTGCATACCTTGTTATTAACATGGCACCTAGTATGAAAGATGTGCTCCCATTGTACCTTATCATTATCTTTTTTAAGTTGTATGTTAAGAACATGACTAGTAATGAGCATATCTCTGTGCACAGGTTCTTCAATGTCAACATCACCACAATCCTCAAATAGTGGCATGTCATCATCATTTGAACATATGCTCTTTATGTCACCATTATCCATAACAGTCATAGTCTTTTTATTTGGATGTTAAAAAGCAATATGCCTAATGTTTGGCACCCGAAACACTTAACATCATGTGATTTAGAAGATGATTTAGTTTCGATTTTACCTTTCGAAATAGCAATTAAATCTTGTGCCTCTGCATCTTCTTTAGGTTTTGAGGCAGCTTTGTTATTCTTCCAATTTGACTCTATGAAAAGCTAGAAATCAAACCATATTTGGAAGTGCCTTTAGAATTCAATTGCTTTTCCATCTTGATAGGTTTATATGATAATTCCTTCATCTCTACGATACAATTCCACCATATTAGCTATCTCCTTATTCAAACCATTGATAAATCTAGCTTGCCTTACAGTCTTCCTCTTTATTAGCCCTAATCATGGCCATCTTTATCTTTTTGTACTAATCCTTTACATTCATGGATCCTTAAGTTAGCCCGCACAACTTTCTATACAAGTCTCTATAGTAATGGCTAGGTATGAACCTTTTTTTCATCATTACCTTCTTTACTTCCCATGACTGAATAGGTTTCTCACATTCCTATGCTTATTATCACAAAGTGATCCTACCAAATACTAGCCTAATCTATGAACTCAACTACTGCTAGTTTAACCTTCTCCTCTTTGAAGTAATTATGATAATAAAAAACATGTTCTGCCTTCATCTTCCACTCTAAGAATAATTAAGGGTCATTTTCCTTTAAAATGTAAGGATTTTCATCTTAATACTACCTAAATTACTATATCATTTTGAAACAGTCTTTTTACCCTTCCTAGAACTCTTTTAATCAAAATAAAAATCTTTCTTTTCCTTAACCAAGTGTTTTCTAGAGGATCTAAGATTGGATAGGGACTCTATATTATCTAACCTCATGTTTAAAAGCTTGAATTGGTCTAGGATAGCCTTCATAAAAAACTTGATATTGGTTTTAGCATTATCCCCTCCACTACTAATGTTTTAAATCTGAAAAAAAATTTTGTTACAAATTAAATAGATTGGTTTTCCTCATACATTCCCTTACATGTTTACACTCAAGATTAATTGCTTAATCACTGACGTTTCGCTCAATTTTGGCTTTTCTCGATGATATTCTTACCTTTCTTTCCTTTTACCACTCAACTTTGCCTTATAAGCCCTTTAAAAAAAAACTTTATCAATGATTTTACCAAAACAGTAAGCAACAATCAAATTATTATAACTTTGATTAATAAGATCAATAATAAAGATCAAGAAAGTGAAATCAACAAGAAAGATCAAAGGAAATGAATTTAGCAAGAAATATTAAAGGAAGAGAATCAACAAGAAAAGAATAAAGAATTTTTTGTAAGATATGCATATAAAGCTGTTATAACTATCCTTTTAAAGATGGGAAAAAGGTTAGAACACTAGAACACATTTTTCTATAAGTGATGAACAACGCTAAATATAATAAAAATACAATGAAATTATGGGATTAAAAGATAAATTATACCTAACTTTCAAGAACCAAATCTTTGATACCACATAATAAGAACTTTAGGCTAAACACACGACCTGAAACTCGATTGATGGAATTAGACCTCTAGGATCGTCTTAAAAATCAAGTAAAGATAACTTATCTAATCAAATCTATTGATTAAAACCAAAGTAAAAAGAATCTTGATCACCATAAGTTACCTTGATAAGATCAATTTGAGTTCTTGATTAAAGAATTAAAAAAAAAAGTTCTCACAAAGTGCAAAAATTCTCAAGATGTTTTTTTTTATTCAACCCTTGAGTTACATGAATGAGACAGTCTTATATAGGCCTAAAATCTATAAAGTCAAATTCTATTCCTTGTTATAATCTGCTTAGGAATTATCTAAACAATTTAAAATCCTAAACATAGTCCTCATAGTAATCAATAAGGATAAAGTCCATTTCTTATCATAATCTAATTAAGAATTATCTAAACAAGTTAAATTTAAAAGTCAAATTCTTATTCAAAAAAATAAAAAAATCTAAAATCCTAAACTAATATTTCTATTAAGCCCATGAATACAAGCAAATTAGGCTCCATTCAACTTGAACAAGCGAATTAGGTTCCAAGCTTTATTTTTCACCTTTTTTCAGCTTTAACACAATATAAAAAAGTGATCAATCTTGGCAATGCATCTAATTCATCTTGAACAGCCTCCTATGCTTGCATTTCTATGATTAATCCTTCCAAAGCTTGCTTTATGCATTTAGCCTTTGTGCTACTCATTAGACCTTTATTCCTTACAAAGGATCATAAAAATGGTTGGATATAGGTGTTGGTGCAAGTTTATCTCCATCATTAGGTCAATTTAGGTTTAGGTCATTTCAAGTTCGAGTTGTTGACTTTTCTGGTCAAATTAAGTTGGATCAAATTTTGGATTTGAGCATAATGGATAGTTTTTTTGAATTCAGATTAGAATTTAGAAGTTTACACACCACCATAATGTGTCTGCATCATAACCTAGTAATCTATGTATTCCTATCATGATCATATATTTTTATATGTCATAATCATGTTTAAAGTATATAAAATTATTTTATATAAATTTTGATATGTTAATGATTTGTTTTATATAAATTTTAACACATTTATATATTGATGTTATTTTTGTATTATTTTTATGTGATATGTGATTTTAATTATTTTTTCTATTTATATAATCATAAATTGTGTCCAAATTACAAGTTCACTTATGAGACTACAAACCATCCTTATTTCTCTAAATTTCTATCTTTATTTAAAAAAAGCAAAATATAACATAAGACACCCTTTACTTTTTCTTTACAACAATATATGTCCATCTTTTCCTTTTGTATTTTATTTGTTATCTGAGACGATGGCAAGCTAGGTATAAGTTCTTCCAACCCCAGGCATGCATGTCGCAGCGTTCAATTTATAAAATAAAGTGTTTGAAAAGTATACTTTTTTCTTTCATTGCTTATTTTCATGTTTCATGACAAAGGAAAATAAAAAACAAACGAATGAATTAGTTTAGTTTATTGACCAACAAAAACAAGGGACTTAGAGCAAGAAATAAAACCTTATATATCACAAATTATATACTAAGAACCAATTCATGCGAAACCTCAAAGTAGTTAGAAACTCATAATAGCTCTTATAGCAAAGTAAACCCCTCATCACCTTTGACAAATAAGGAAATCTTACAGAAATAAAAACATGAAATTGCTTTTGAGCATAATTGTATCATTTTATTCTATTGTCACTATTGTTATAGGAGTACATAATAGTACATAATTTCAATTGAAGTGGAACTAACCATAATTTTGAAACCATCCTCAGCTTAATGAAAAAAACTTCAAAATATCCCTTAACGCACCAGATTCTTGTTTTTAATGGATTCTTAGTTAGGCAATGTGAACAACCTATCCAAAGCATCAGAGACTTGCCTCATGGTAAGTCTTCTTTCAGAGTAACTATAAATACAAGCCATCATGATTTTTAGAACTGCAATTATCTCCTCTTCATCTGCATCGGGGATCTAAAATATCTAAAAATGGTTTTTTCTCTTCAATGCATTGTTGAATCAAATGAACATGATCCATTTTCAAGATACCTGTATGAACTCTAGGTGATTTCTTTGTTATAATTTCTAGCAAAATAACCCTATGTGAATAGACATCCCAACTCTATGATAGTTTTATCACTTTCAGGGCTTTAAGAGCCTAATACTAAGATTCCAAATTTGTAGAATAATAAATGTTTGTAACTTCAAAAGAAGCATTCTTTTGTAGTCTATCTTGCTATTTATTTAAATGTATTCAATTAGATTGCATGGCTAAGGACCTTCCAGCAATATCATCAAGTCCTCAAATCCAGAGTCAGATATGTGTAGTTCCACGTTTGAGTTAAGTAATATATTATTTGGCTTCAAATCTTCGTGAACATACTTTTTGGCTTTGAATTCATATAGATAAACTAAGCCTTTGGCTATACCCTTAGTGATTTTTAATTGAAAAGACCAAGATAATGGTGTGAATGATAACATTCGTGCCTTCCTTGATAACAACAAGGAACTAGGGACAATCAATACAAAAGTCATACAGTACAAAAAAAAATACATTAATTGCTATTCTAATAGAAGGAAATAGAAAAGAAAAAATATATATTAGGGGAAAATGGCTTGGTGAATCATACTATATGTCGCAACATAGCCTGGATATGAATCTTGACCAGCCTAAATTAAAATGGCGTTCGCTCCTATATTTGTTTTATCTTGTATTCTATTATTTCCATAGGCCATATCATTATTGAAACTTCCTTATTTTAGGGGCTAGGTGATCGAGATAAATCGTTCACTTGATTTAACCCTAAATAGTTATTATGAAATAACTATTTATTTGGAGTCGCCACCAATCTATTTAGGCTAGGTGAGATTGGTCACCTATTAAAGTATGTATTTTGAAGGTTACGAAACCCTAAAATACTAATTTCGAGGCCTGCCACCATCCCGGAGATCATATAAAAAGATTCGATAGTCAGTTACAATCACAAGTAAGGATCGACCCACTCATGATGCCTGAAAATTAGTACCTTATTAATCATGTGTTAACTTAAATTTTAATTTTTATTCTGTTTCAACATTGGATGTTTAATTATAATTCTTATAGTAGTTCATTATGAAAGTTTATTATTTCAAGAAAGTTGGGTCTTAATGTTTCTAGAAATCATAAAATTATTCGTACACTCTTGGGGAACTAAGTGGGCATGAATTCTCAATCATATCTTGTCAAAGAACCATATGGAATATGGAAAGTTTTATTTTGTTTTAAAATTGAAAAATCTCGACTTCTTATTTGAAAAGGTTATCTCTCTATTAAAATAATTCGTAGAATTTCTCACATATATTGGTAAGAATCCTGTATATCATTTGAATTAGGAGACATTACCTTATTTATAAAAATCATTTTGTTATAAAAAGATACAGATTCTATGACCTAAGAATGACATAATATGATGGACATGTTCTTAACGTGTACTTTCAATGTGAAAGTATCCTAGCATTCACATGAGATATGATTAAAATCTAAAGTTACGAAAATATCCTTAGGGTATACTTTCGACATGAAAGTATTTCGATAACTCTAATGGGCCTAAAAATGATTTTGGAAGGCTAAACCAATCCTAAAAAATTCAACTTTGGCATAAAAGCATCCTAGTGAGCAAAATAACCAAAATGTCCAAAATGCCCCTAGGGCATACCTTCGACATGAAAGCACCCCGGTAGCCCTAATGGACCTTAAAATGATCTTGGTAGGTTAAACCAATCCTAAAAATGCACCTTCGGTGTAAAAGCACCCCAGTAAACAAAATGACTAAAATGCCTTTAGGGCATACCTTCAACATGAAAGTACCCTGGTAACCCTAATTGACCTTAAAATGATCTTGATTAGTTAAACTAATCCTAAAAATTCACCTTCGGTGAAAAGCATCTCGTTAAGTAAAATAACCAAAATGCCCTTGGGGCATACCTTCGACATGAAACCCAGGTAACCCTAATGGACCTTAAAATAACCTTGAAATGCTAAAGGAATCTTAAACGTGCACCTTTGGTATAAAAACATCTCAATGAAAAAAATTATGAAAATACCCTTGGGATATACCTTTGACATGAAAGTATTCCGGTACCCCTAATGGACAGTAAAATGACCTTAAGAGGGTAAAAGAATCCTAAAATGCTCACCTTTAGCGTAAAAGAGTCTCGATGAGCAAAATTACGAAAATGCCTTTAGGTTTTTTGAAAATTACATTTCGTGTTCTTCAAAAAATCAAACAAATACGAAGAGTTTTGAATATTTCTATACCCCTACGGAATGCCATAGAAATAATAAAAATCTCTAAAACCATTAAATGACTATTTTACCCCTTTAATATAAAAATTTGCTATTTGGTCCTTACACTTTTCTAGATCTTCATTTTAGTCCTTACATAATAAAATAACTAAAAAATTATAAAAATCATATGAAATTATGCATGAAAATGCAGCCAACATATCAACAAAGATATGGCCAAATACCTTGCCCTAACAAAAAAAATTATATTTTACAAAGTAACTCCTAAACTTTTTAAAATTATATTTTGACCCTTATATGGTAAAATACCACAAATAAATCATTAAAAATCATCAAACCGGCAAAGAATCAACAAGAATATCATGGTAAAAATATGTGCAAGGTTCAGCCAAGCACCTTTGGCCATAAAACACATTTTTATGTATTTTGCAACTTAGTTCGTAAAGTTTCCTAAAATTGTAAAATGATCCCCAAAATATTAAAACACCTAAAACATGTTTGAAAACATATGAATCAACCTTTGCATGGCTCATGAATCTCTCGCCAAAGCCTAAAATAGCCTAAAATTTTTTACAAATTTTGCAATTTAATCCTTATGTTTATAACTATTACAAAATAACCTAAGAACCATGAAACCAAGGCAAAAATGAGCACAAAATCATGATTATAAAATCCAATCAGATTTGGCCAAGGTTAGGAACATGAAATACATGCATGCTTTGGCAGAAACAATGGAAATAAGCATAAAATATCATCATCAAACTTAAATCAAGGTAAAATCATAAACTACATATAATATTATTCTAATCATCATATCAACCTCACAATAACATGAAAGAGACATCAACATAAATACAACAAAACCAAGATTATAATAACATGAATAATATTATATATATATGTATACATAAAGTTTAGCTTAAAAGATGCAAAAAAGAAAGAAAAAAATATAAAAAAGCCACCATGTTTAGCCTTTCAACATGGATGAGAATCCATGAGCCTTAACATGATATTGGCTTATGAAAGAGGATGACAAGGAATCAAATAAAGAGAGAAAAAGCAAGATAATACCTTAAGGAGGAACTTTGAAAAAAAGAAAAAAGCTAAGTGTTTGTTTTTTTTTCTCTTTTTTTTTCTAGCCAAAAAAAATCAAAACACATTCTCCCTCTTTTATAAAGAGGGAGGATCGGCCAAGAGGATTCCCAAATCCTCTTTGCCGATGCTTCCAAGGAAGCGTGGAAGAAAAAAGTAAAAGAAAAAAAACTTTTTTCTTTTTACCATACTTTTGTCATAATTAGCATAAAAAGTTGAAATTTGCATTAATTTGACTATCCACCAAAGGTCATTCAAAATATTTTTTTATGATTGCCTAGAAAATATCATGTAATTGGTAATCAGAAACCAACTAAATTGGTTAGGGAAATATTGAATATCAACTAAACTAGTTTCCATGAAACTAGTAGAAAATAATCACTAATTGCAAGAAAAGTAAAACAATAATAAAATAAAAATTACAAATTAATAATCATAAATGAAATTTAAAAATGAAAGAAATAAATAAAACTGATCAGAGCTCTAAAACTCATAAAATTATACGAGAAAAATCTTATCGGATAAAAATTATTATATGCAAAACTCATAAAATGAATTGATTTCTTTTCTTCTTTTTTTTTTAAAGAACTGACTTAATATGATTTAAACAATAATATTTGAAGAATTTTGAAAATTATAAATTTAGAAAAAAAATCCTATCAAAAAATTTTACAAGTAAAAAAAATTTCGTATCTTAATAACAGAAAAAAATTTTAAAACTCATAAAATAAATTAAAGCTTTCAAAACTGATTTACTATGGATGGAATAATAATATTTAAAGAAATTTAAAAATTAAAAACTTCAAAAAAATCTCATCGAAAAAACTACGGAGTATAAAATCTATATCGCGGTAGCAAAAGAAATTCTAAAACTCATAAAATAATTTAAAATTTTTAAAACTGATTTAATATGAGTTAAATAATAGTATTTAAAGAATTTTAAAAAACATAAACTATCAAAAATCTCCTCCAAAAATTACAGGGTAAAAAAACTTCATATTTTGAAACAAAAAAATCTAAAATTCATAACAAATAAGTGAAATTTAAAAACCTGATTCAATAGTAGTTTAATGTGAATATTTGAAGAATTTTAAAATTTAAAACTCGAGAAAATTACACCAAAAAAATTTTACAAATAATGAAAGGTTTGTACTCTAGAATTGAGAAAACTTTCAAAAGTACACTAAAACTTGTAAAATGAATTAAATAAATTATATTATTCAAAATGTTAATTTATAAAATGATAAAAATGAAAATTCAAAATTCAAAATAATATTACAAAAAAAAATTACGAGTACAATACTCGCGATACTTAAAAAAATCAAAATTAATTACAAGAATGAGCAATTCGACACCTTGGGGTATAAAATGCCAATAAAATTTTCGTTGAATATTTCTAATTTTTGGAGTGCATATTACCATAAATACCACACAGGTGCCGGTAAAAATATACGAAGGTTAATTTCTCAAATTTAACAAAAAGGTTCTCGTAAAATTCCTAAGAATGGAAAATTTACTATGATAACATTTTCAAAATTTGAAACAAAATAATAAAAAATAATCTCTCTTAAATATTCATTTTGTATATCCAAAATTAGAGACCAAAATATAACGTTTTTGTTACATGAACTTACGGCTATTTAAATTATGATTAAAAAGGTTTTATTCATAAGCAAAGGATTTTCCCAATGAGATTGGCCATTAAGTTCTCGGTTTCAGATATTCAAGATTATCGAAAAAGAGACTCGGATGAAATTAGGTATCTATATTATGCAATGAAGTTGCAAGGCTTCCATTAGGTATGTAATCATATATTAGAAGCTTTTCATCAACAAGCCAATTGTAGGCTCTGAGATTAATAATATTAGGCTGCCATTGCTGTCCAATTGCTTTTACTTTTGCCTCAAATTCCTTAAGCCTCTAAGAGCCCTTTCGCTTGTTGTAATATGGTCAGAACTCGAATCTTGACTTGTCAAAATTAAAAAATGAATGAGTCCCTAGTTTTCTTTTCTTTTATTTTTTTGTCCGCGTTTAGAAATTGAGTTGTTAAGATGAAGTTTTTACTTGACTTAACCCTAAAAGATTGCTACAAAATGACCATCTAACTTGGAGTTGCCGCCAATCTAGTTTTGGCTAGGTGAGATTGGTCACCTACCGGAGTTTGAAACCCTCAAAAACAAACTTTAAAGTCTACTTTTATCCTAGAAATATGCTTGAAAGGGTTTAAAAGTTGGTTACAATCACGAGTAAGGATTGACCCCTCTCATGAAACCTGAAAATCATACCTTTTAATTACGTGTTAATTTAAATCTCAATTTTTATTCAATTTTGATATCATATATTTAATTATAGTTGTCATATTTTAAAAAAAATTCTCTAAACTAAATTTATTATTCCATTTGAAAAATCAAGTTTTTAAATATTTTCCAAATCAAAATATCTTTCATTCTTCATCAAAAAACTGAAAGAATACAAAAAGTTTTATTTTCATGAAATTTAAAAAATCTCAATTTTACTCATCTTTAAAGAGGGTATACCTTTGTTTAAAATAATTGATGAAGTGACTTTCATATGCAGGTAGCATACCTCTGGATTATTTTAACCCAGGGATATTGCTTTGATTTTTTTTATTATCTTGAAACCTGGTTTTTGATGAAATGTACAAAACTAGACTTAAAAGACTCGAATTGGTCGAAGAGACCAAAGTGCCCCTAAAGTGACCTTTAATTTGAAAGTATCCTAGTGACCCTAATAAACTTGATTTTAAGTTAAAATTACTAAAATACCCCTTAAAATATACTTTGAACGTGAAAGTATGTCAGTAACCCTAAAAAACTCAATAATAACATGAAATAACTAACCTATCCCTAAAGCATACCTTCGACATGGAAGTATTCGATAGCCTTAAAGACTCGATTCTAAATAAGTTACTAAAATGCCCCATAAAGTATTCCTTTAACATGAAAGTATCTCGTTAATCCTAAAGGACTAAAAAACAACATGACATAACAATGATACCTTAAATAGGTAACCTATAAGGTAAATGTGTTACTAAAATGGCTAATAGGCCCCTAAACTTTTCAAAATTACATGTTAACCCTAACATGGCTTAAAATATTAGAAATGTTCCTAAAGCATTTAAAATACCCTACATGAGTAATTTAATGTTGAAATGACTTAATTAGCCTTAATATCCAAGATGTTTGCTAACTGGATTTTAAACTTTCCTAACTTCTCAATTTAATTCGTAAATGACTAAAATTGCAAAGAAGCATCAAAACACATCAAAAACAACATGGAAAATTTACTTAATAATCCTAAAAGCATTTGGCTAAGTACCTATGGCCTAAAATTTTTTTTGAGTTTTCTCAATTTAGTCCCTAAATTTCCTAAAATTGCAAAAAAAAAATTGTAATAGGCTAAAAATGCAAGAAATTCACCCAAATAACTTTAAAATGGATGAAAAATATTCTTGAGGGGCCATGGAACATTCGAGCAAGCATCGAAGGCCTTGGAAAATTTTTAAATTTTGCAATGTGGTCCTTAAAGTTACTAAAATTACTAAATGACCCCCCAAAAAATCAAAACCTTACATAATGACCCTAGACCATTTGGTAAAGGCTTGGAAGTACCTTTGCAAAGCATCAAAAATGGGAAAATTGCTTCTAAGTCCGTTAAGGTTTGAAAAATTATAGAATGACCCAAAATAGAAAATTTTGTTGCTTTATTTTTTTACCTTTAACAATTTTAATTACTAGAAAAACATCCTTAATGGCCTTAAAATCAACGAGAAAATTTGCCAAAAATATCCCTTTAAAAATCAGCCAACACATGAAAATTACCGAAAATAATTTTTTTTTTTTACAAAATAAAAATCGTACATGGCTCTTACATGAGTCAATACCATCAAATGACCATTAGGAACTTTAAAATTATAACAACATCATCATCAACAGATATTAACACCAAAATAACAAGAGAATTCAAGAAAATAACATGAATACCTAAAATAACATGTGTGAAATAAGTAAAGTTAACATTACCAAGAAAATCAACAAAACATTATAAAAAAATATAATCAAGAGGAACTTTCACAAAAAAAAAAATCAAGAAACTTGGAAAACTTGGTCATAACTTTTAGATTTTGCCTTAACGTTTGGTATTTTTACCATGGCTCAAACTAATCACCGAATTAAATTAGGATCATAAGGCTTCCATGAGGAAGAAAAATGAGATAAACGAAATGGAAAAAATAAAATAAAATGAACAGCAATATTTTTTTTTCTAGAGAAACTACCTTGAATACTTGAAAAAGCTTTGAAAATCATTGAAAATAATCAGAAAAAAAAAAGTATAATTTTTTGCTAAAAGAACCCAGGGTTCAAAATGAAATATCCTCTTTTATTTTTTTGGTGTCATAAATCTGCCAACCTTGTCCCTTTTGATTGAAAATTTTAATTTTAATTTTGAATGAAAATATCTCTATCCATAAAAGACAAAATTTAATATAATGTCACAAATTTATTTCACTAGTAAAAAATTAATCCAATGGCTAGAAATGTGTTGAAAAATTCAACCTTAATTTTGATTGGTTAGAATAAAAAATTTGAATCAAAATGGCAGATATACAACATATCTTATAAATTAAAAATAAATAGCACTTAATCCAATGGCCATTAACACATTTGACTAGACAAAAACTGATCTAATGTTTGGTAATGTGTTTGGAAAATTTGACCTTAAGCTTGATTGGTAAAAAAAAAAATGGATATTCCACATGGATTTTACTTAGATAAAGAATTCCTACATGTAAAAGCACCTAATTAACAGAATTCCATACCAAAATTAAAGTTTTAAATTCTATGTTTAAATTTCAAGAATTAAATGATTTGTTAAAAATATTCATATAATTAAAGGGAGCGACAACCAAATTAGGAGAATTTTATGGTAATTCCAAATGGATTAAATGAAATTATCATGTGGAAAAAAAGAAAATTCCAATTACAAAACTTCATTTAAAAAAAGGTAATAAAAAACGATACTTATGGAATAGCAATGAAAATTCACATATATCATGTATTCAAATGAAAGAAATTTATGTGTTGGAGTCCTTAATTGAAAATTCTCATGAAAAAATTTAATCAAAAAAACTAAAATAGAATGAATGAAAGATTTTACGAAAAACGCCCTAGAAAATCGAAAATTCTCTACTAAAATGAGTGAACTGAATTCCAACATGCACTTAAGCTTAAAAAAAAAAGACGAACTAATTCAATGCCCTTCTCAAATATTTATCAATAAAAAATAAAAATCTGAAGCCCTAAACAAGTTTTATTGAAAACTTTTTCATGAGAAAACTCGTAGTACTATAAAAATATTTGAATTAAATAATAAATTTAAAAATTTGACACTATTGGTATAAAATGCCAATGTGAACTTTTTGTTTAACATTTTCAATTTTTTAGAGTAAGTATTGACATAAATGCTTACGAGTATCGGTAAAAATATGACAGTCGACTTACAAAATTTCATGAAAAAAATTATAAAAAATCTCTAAAAATGAAAATTTTGATCGTTATATGATATCTAAAAATAAATTTTTAAAATTCTACAAAAATAAATTTGAAAGCTATTTTTCTCTCAAATATTTATTTTTTTGTTTTAGGTTTGTTCTCTATGGACTCTAAAATTACAATCGTTCGCTTGCGTAAGCGAGCATCTTAGACATGGCCAAATAAGTCTGAAAATGGCTTAATCCACATGGAGGAGGTCGATTCCCATTGGGACAACCACCTAGTTTTTTATATTGGCTATTTTGGATCGTCGGAGAAAGGGCTTGGAAGAATTTATGTTTCTACATTACTCAATCTTCTCACAGCTAAGGTAAGCCTATTTTCTAGCACAATCGTGTACAAGATACCAATTCCATCAAATGGCACCTGTTTGTCTAGAGGCATAAGATCATGCTTTTTATATTTTTTAATTAGGTCTCTGACTTATCTTTCTTGAAGCATAAACACCCTTTAACTTTCCTTTTCTTCTTAAAATCATTACCATCTTAATCTTTATCCTTACTACATGGGTACATCTTTAAATAACAATTGGAGACTAGTAACGCAACAAATCATATTCCTATTACATCACTCACTATTATAGCAATAACAACTCCTGTACTTAGTCCTCTCCCTATCTCACTTTTACTTTCATTGTCATTTAAATGACCAAGTGGATAATTATTTGGCAGAATGGATATAAAGCAGGTGAACTTGTATTCAAATTATCTAAAAAGCAAGGGTTCTTCAATAGAGGGCCATAAAGCCAGGATTCCTAATAAATACTATTGGTCTTTTGTTCATTAGAGCATCATTTTGGGGTATAGGCTTGCTTAAATTTTTTATAAGTAAAATCAATTAAAGACAATTTCCAAGCTTGTTGGGATTATACAAGTAAAGAGATTGTGAGACAAATCAATAATTCCTTGTAAGCTAGACAAATTTTTAAAATTGCTAAGAATTGTAACAATGACTTTATTAAAATATAGATCAAGTTTTTCAAGAGAAACCAACCCAATCCAAACCCATCTAGTAAAGAACTAATGAAATTATTTCAATTGAGATCAGAGGTCACTCGTTTCTTGCATTGAATAATTGATGAAGGTATTAAAGCCATTAAAGAAATTCTCAAATAAATCTAATGTTTGAAGGTATTTAAACTTCCCCATTTTGTTTTGGCAAAAACCAAGATAAAGAATTTCCATGAAGAACCAAACTCTATAAACCTTGAGCTTAAAAAAGCTAAACAAGCAAATCCCTAAACAATTTATGACTCCTAAAATTTACATGGGGGAGATAAAAAAAGAGCTTAAAATAGAAGGAAAAAACCCATAAAATTTTTTCTTGGAATGCTAACAAAAACAACTCTTAGTTCCTTACATGTAACCTTGTTCCATAAATAAAGGTTGTCATTGAAAAAGTTCCTCTTACTTAAAGATCCTTGAGGGTCTTCATAAATAAACTACTTAAATGATAAAAGTGCGTATACCTCATTGTTCAAAAAGTAACTATAGTACCAAGAATGCTCAAAAAAGCTAGAAACACCAAAACTAAAGAAAACATCTCCACAGACAAAGAAAAAGTATATAATTACTGGGGAGAAAATATTAAAATGCAAAGCTTGGAGTTAAAATACCTTACCTTATTAGCCATTAGGAAAACACCAAGTATTGAAGAAGAAACCTTTACAACGAAATCAATGAAAGACTAAAAAATAAATAAATAAAGGAGAAAAGGATAGAGTGTCAAAGCTGAGATTAAAAGTGATGAAAAAGGAAAAGGAAATGGGTCAAACAAGGGTAATTTTACTTGTTGTCATCTTTTTCCTTTTAATTTTAAGCAATACCTAATTATAAAAGTTTTGATGCGATAATAATTTATATTATATAATTTTGATATGTTTATATGTTTATATTATTTTTATTTTGATATTTTGTTTTATATATTTTTTCACATAATGTTTTGCAATTATATCATATTTAAACGTGAGAAAAAAAATTAGGGAAAAAAGTTAGAAGTTAGTGAGAAATAATTTCTTATATTTTTTGGAAACTTTTCTTGCATAAAATTGAGTCAGATGTTTTTGTAAAAGGAGACATGAACATTAACCGTTTAGCCGTATGCTTTGTTTATTATGTAACAATATATATTAGTCCAATATGTAAAATCCTATCCCAAACACAAAATATAGTGACATAAAAACAAAAAAAAAGCATGCTATTGCAAGTTATTTGTCATTACACAAATATAAAATGGTAAAAAAAAGTCAAAACATTTTGTAATAGTATTATTAATCTACAAATTATTCAATATTATTAGAACTAACATTGCTATTCCATCTCAATATAAACTTCTGCAACACTATTATTGAGAGATTAATATTAGATTAAAGGGTAAAAGATTGAAAAGAAAGAGCGGGGGCTAAGGCCCAGAGTCATAGAATTTGGGCAGTCATGATTATCCTATCAGCCTTTAAAGGGACATCTTTCTGGTTATGCTCGCTTTATGTTTCTTTTCTTTTAATGTAACAATTTTGATTAGAGCAAGTCCCATTAAATTAAAGATTAAACAAAGATTTGATATAATGGATGAAAAAATAAAAATGAAAAGATAAAAAATTTGAATTTGATAAAATATAAAATATTTCTTTTATAATATATTAGCTGGTAGGAAATATAAAAAAGTGTAAAAAAATTTTATTCATTATTTTGTAGAATTGAAAAATGATAAAAATAAAATGAAAATTATACTATTTTAAAATTATCTTTGTAACTTCAAATAAAAATGCAAAATTTAAAAATGACGGATAATTTTTAAGTAGAATTAACTTGAGTTTTTTATGCTAGAATTATGACCCATGGATTTTTTATATTTTTATAATTTTTTGGTTAAGCAATAATAAAAAATGCATTGTTTTTTCTTGGTATAACTGAAAGAATAGAAAAAAATCATATGAAATAGATATTTCCTTAAGAATAAAACCCCTATTGCATTAGCAAGTAATATTATCTGAATTTCCAACCGTGGACTCTGCCAAAGCTTGAACTCGTCATTGTTCTTAGCCTCAATTTTGCTAACATGTTAGCACAATTATTCGCTTCATGTAATGTCTGATAGAACACAACTTCCCAATTTCACCTCAATAGACCATGGATATTAGCTAGGATTACTTCATAATGATGGAGCAAAGGAAAAGAACCACTAATAAATCTGAGCACCTCAAGGGAATCTGACTCACATACCACATGTCTTGCTGTAGTTAGTTAAGCAACCTACAAACATTCATAAGTAGCCACTAGCTTTGCATGAAGATTATCAAAATGACTAAGGAAGCTTGAGAAACCAGTGATTCGAACACCATTCTCTTTTCTAATTAAACCTTTAAATCTTGCTTTTCCCGGATTGTCGAAGCTGCTTCCATCCATATTCAACTTTAAAACACTGACTAATGGCTTGCTCTAACCCACCAATCAATCATGTTCTTTTCGAATAGGTTTAGAAGAACCTAACATGTACAGTGACATAGATAAAGAATAACTGAGATAAGCCTATTAGGATCTTAAGTTTCATTTGCCAAGCATTCACTATTACAAGCTCTCAAAATCCACCAAATTGAGGTTAAAAACTTTGTATTTTCAGTCTTTAAAAGAAAGAGTTTCATCAATAACTTAACATCACTTACTTACCAAAATTCCCTATTCACATCATGAATGCCCACCCCTCTAATAACATTTTTGCCTTTAAACAGTCTCTAAGATAGTGTAACATATTCTCCATAATAGTAAGACATCTGGGGCAGTTTGAGTTACAGGTTAAACCATGTCGGCTCTTATAACATTAGTAGAAAGAGCATCATGACACATAGTCTAGATAAAGAATTAGATTTTCTTAGGAGCATTAAGTTTCCATATCAAAGACCAAGATTCCTCCATGTCGAAATTTCCATGCTGCTGAAGTAACCATATTGTAGACACCCTATTTTGTTTGGACCAACATTAGAAGCATCAAAAGCCATCATCCGAAGCACCATCGAGGTCATTCGTTCAAGCTCATGTCTAATCCCCACCATTCCTAACTAAGGTAAGGTCATAAATTATTTAATTTAAGACCAAGACCCATAAAAAATATATGTTAGATAAAATAGGGCCCAAGTACATATTTACTTAGTTTATTTGGGCTTATTTTATTTTATTATATTAGGTTATCAATTATTTAATTCAACACCAATATATATATATTAGATGAAATGGAGCCCACGTGCATATTTAATTAATTTATTTGGGCCTATTTTATTTAGTTTTATCGCTTCATAAATTATTTAATTTAAGATCAAGTCTAATAAAAAATATATATTAGATAAAATAGAGCTTATTGGCATATTTAATCATTACATTTAGGTATTTTATTTAATTGTATTAGGTCATCTTTTAAAATATTTTAAATTCTTGATAGGCCTTATTAAAATTACTTTGATTTAATATGTCCTTATTTGAATTAATTTCAGGCCTATTAGGTTGGATTAATGATTTTTTTTAAAGACTAATTAGCTTGATAATGGGGTATTTCATGGCAAAAAGTGATAATTCATGAGGTGTTTTGGAACTTTGGTGGTTACGTGGTACTTAAATACTGGTACTTTCACCAATTAAAAATTGAAAACACATCCTAATACACCATGACTCATCATTTTTATAAGATAATATACAAAATTAACCTCTCACCCTAGAAAACTTAAGCCCACCACCTTGTATAAGCAATATTTATTGCTTTGCATGAGGATGGAAAAAATTTACATTGATCAACCTTAAAAAAATTCAAATCTATGCTTAGCCACCTTAAATCCTTTCATTTTCATGCATCCCTAGACAACCTCACTTTCTAACTCGTCACTTTCATCAAATCAAAGAAAGAAACTGTCTCTCACAACACAAGCACACATGCACCAACTGTTACTCACACCATATTAAAAGATATGAGCAATACCATACTACATTTAGGGGAACAAATAAAGAAAGCTCGGTGAAGCTTGGTGGCTAGAAAGAAAGAAAAAGCATGAGGCATATAAACATTCTCTTATTTCTCTTTTTTACGAGGATGGTGGTTGAGAAAAGTTTTTGGAGAGTGTTTGAAATATCTGTATGTATAGGTTAAGAATGTTGGCCTTGTATGAACATTTGAATAGTGAGAACCACATGCAAAAAACAAAGGCATTTTAAGGTTTTGGTGCACATACCTTATGCGTGGAGTACTATGCTAAGCTACCCATTAAGTCTATTAGCTGGCTCAGCAAAAATAATGAATCAATGCCACTTTTGGTAGCTGATTAATGAGAAAGTCCAAGGTTGCCTTCTAATAAATTGAATTAAGTCATGATAATGTCCTTTGTCAGGCTAAAAATTAGCTCAGAAAAAATAGAGTGTCTATAGGAACCATTAACATTTGTTTTCCATGTAACAGTATCATTCACTTAAGTATTTATCATGATGGGCTTAACTTTGATACAAGCACTAATATTTGGTGGAATATTACTAACAAGTCAAAAAAGGCCCAATGGTTCTCCTCTCAAACTTTATTAACCAAATATGCACTTACTGAGTATCCATTGCATCAACATAGTTGCATAAGGGCCTTTCATCTAACCAATGATCACAGCACAAAGAGACATCTCCTTTATCCACCCCAATCTTGAATCCTTTGCTAAGATAAGAAGATGTCTTTTGAATAAAGCACCATAAATTAGAGGCACCATGTGAAAAAAGGCATGAAAGTAAGTTATGATGCTAAAGGTATTTGAAGGAGAGGACCTAAACCTAAAATTTATCCTTTTAATGAAATATGTTCGATACTAGCTTTTGCAGTAGTGCGAACAGTAGTTAATCTAGCCATTTTCACTACCAATCCACCAAACGATTTTAGGGTAGTAATGATGTTCTAATTAATAAGATGAAAGCCATAAGAACTCTCTTTGATGCTTTATAAAAACCTCTTTGTAATGGCATCAATGTCATTGCAAATAGATTGAGTAAGCTAATTGATTTTCATATGATGAATTAGGATAAAAAATAAAACTAAGTTTACAAGTGTTAAACATCTAACCTTGTTCAATAGCCGTCAAATTTCTTAGCTCTACCACGCAATAATGGAAGCCCAAGATATGCCTATGTTCAAGGCAAACTGAATAAAGGAAATCTCATGATCTTCTTTTTTTTTTTTTACCCTTACAACATTCAAAGAACACATGGCTTGGGATTTCTCCAAATTAACCTTTAAACTTAAAACTGTATAAAAGTTAGACATAATAGTAATTTGTAGCCGCACCTACGAAGCCTTGGCTTTAGTGAATAGTAGCATATCATTTACAAAGAAAAGATGAAAAATGACTGCTCTTCTCTTAGATACCTTGATAGGCATCCATTGCTTAGATAACACTTTTCCAATAATCACTAATGCTAGATTTTCTATACATGGCACAAATAAGTGAGGTGAAAGAGGGTGACTTTGCCTCAATTCCCAAGATAGGACAAACTCAATAAGCTTGTGACCATTCCAAAAGAGTGATAAATTAAATGAAAAGCACAGAATAAGATCAACTTGACTATAGATATAGAAAATCTAAATTCCTCCAAAGTGACTTCTTGATAATTCTAATTAAATTTTTCATAAGCTTTCTCAAGATCTAACTTGAAGATTAATGCTCATTGTTTGCTTTTTGTGTTATGCACGTAATGAAACACCTCTTGGCATATTATAGCATCATCTAAAGTATATCTACTGGGTGTAAACCTACTTTGCAAAAGGCTAATTAACTTAACTAGAAAAGGCCATAATCTACTCATCAAGACTTTAGTAATGAGCTTATAGAAAACTTACACAAGCTTATAGGCTAAAAATCTTTAAAATAGGTGGGATAGTCTACTTTTGGAATAAGGCAAATCAACTTTTTCGAGATCTTTGGATCAAAATGAACCATGGACAAAAGCATCCCTAACTAGATGCCAAATATCATTCCTAACAATATCATAATAAGTTTTTTTAAAAAAAAGGTTGAAAGCTATTAGGGCTTGGGGCTTCATAAAACTTCATAGTCAACAAAGGATCGTATACCTCTTCAATTATCATTGCCATAAGTTTGGTGACTGCCTTGAAGCTCAAAGTTAGCTTATTAGGGACTTCAAATCCACTAGGTTCCACAACCTCACATGAATAAAATCATAACTTGAAAAAGTTCAAAGCCTCAACTTGTAGCACTTCATTGTTAGAGCTCTATTCCTCATTAGGTAAGAAAATCCCATGAATTTTATTCCTTTTTTCTTTTTATGATTATCTGGGCATAAAAAAAGTGATCTTATCCCTAAAATAAACCCATTCATGACTTTTGAAACCACAATACCTTCTCTTGGTAGAGAATAGTATTATACTCATTTTGAGAAAAACATCCGAGCTGAAATAGGGAATAAAAGTTTGTAGCCTTCAGTTAATTTTGTATATCTCTAAATCTTACTTTAAAATCTCATTTTCTTTAAAAAAAGGTTCCCTAACATCTTCTTATTAAATTGGATAGAGTCATCACATACTTTACATAACCCGTTTACGACTTCAAAACTAGTACTCTTCCAACTTTGTACTATAACATCTTTATAACCAGCATGAGATACCCATACTGCCTCGAATCTAAAAGGTTTTAACCTACAGTTCATAAGAAACCCACCACATCAAAAAAGAATAAGGTTGTGATCGGAATGAAGCTTGTATAGATTATCAACAAAGGCTTTGAGAAAAAAAATCATCAACTGTCATTGGCTAGCCCATAACCTAGTTGCTTAGAAATCACTCTATGACCATCATAATTTCAATGCCAAGTAAATTTATTTCCAGTGGCTCCCAAGTCAACTAATATGCATTTATCAACTATATTATTGAACTAATTGGCTTGTGTTGCTACTAACCTTCCTCTATTAACATTAAAAGGGAAAGAGATTTCATTGAAGTTTTCTAGAAAGAGCTAGGGAGAATTGATGGATGTACGAAATTAATTAAGGTGCTACCATAAATGGTTGCGCATAACTAGGATGACACTAGCAAATATAGTAGTACACACCTACTCTATGTTAGCTTTGTACACTCTCGATGATATTACTTAGAGAAATATGTTTGTAATAGAAAGTGAAAAATTACCCTTTTTAGATAAAGCCTAAATTTCTCTTACATAACCATTTAGGTCAAAAATGGCTATAACTTTGTAACCCAAATTCTTCCAAAAAGCTCATATACTATTGAGTTGTATAAGAAGTTCCAAAATTATAAATAATGTAGGATGATATTTATATACCAATTCCCTCCTATGCATCTTAGTAAAATTATTAGAAGCTTCCCTAATGTTCTAGGCAAGCACCAAAAAATCTTTAAAAATATTCATTAAATAATAAATACAATAGGAAATAAAAGCACCAAAGTTAGTGACCTTGTTCATTAAAGACATCCATTCCAACAACTATGTCATTAAAAAAAAGTCTTGTCGACAAGATCTATATCCAAGTTATTTATCTTTTTCATTATATTTATTTTGACTTTTTCTAAGTCTTTGATGCCAAGATCAAGGGATAAGGATTCTATTTTTCTACAGACGATGGCATCAGACTATAGTTAATGCTATTTAGTGGATTATAACTTACACTATGTTAGAAGTTAATGGCATATTTTTTAAAGCACCTTTCTCACGCGTAACCTTTCTAAAACTCAAACTAATATAGGAATTCAAGCTAGCAGTTCTTGTCTTATTCATCATTATATCACCCTTCCCTCCTAGTAAAGCAAAATCTTTTTTTGGAAACACCTGAGAGTGATATGTAACAAACTATTTGTGTTGACTTTTTTGTAGTAACTAGATTTTTGTCACGTAGGGTTTGACCACTAGAAGCCCATTATTTTTTTAGTAAGTTAGAACCATGGTCCCATCTTCTCTTTTTCAATAATAGAAGTGTTGCAAATCTATTAGGATTTGAATTGGTGATAATTCCCTTACTTTTCTCCATAGTCTTAGGCATTTGTTTAGAAGTCTTATGCCCCATTTTAATTGTCAACCAATCACCATGCGATTTTTACTCCCAATTATCAACATTCACATTGATAGGATTAAACATTATATGTACGATCATGGCATCATTTGCTAGGATTTAATTCAATATGGCTATTATGATTTTGATTGATTTTCTAATTTAGTTGTTATTTATTGTTAGCAAAATAAGGAGTTGCTGAGTTTTTGCTATTTAGTTGGTTGTTTCAGTCCTATATGTTGTCCACCAAGTGTTTATTGATTTGTCATTGAGAAATAAACACAAAACCTTCTCTTTTCGTATTCTAAATTTTGTTTTTTCTCTTTTTTTGCTGTAATTTTTGACACTAGCATCAGAGCTAGGATGAGCACCATTATAGCTACAAATTTAACTCAAAACTTGCCTATGTTTACAAGCTGAAATTATTAATTTTGGCGAGTCAAGATGAAGACACTGTTCATCTCTTATGACTATGGGATATAGTGGAGCATGGTTATGAAGTTCCAAAAGAAAAATAAGGCATAAGGTTGATAGCAGCACAATAAAATGATTTAAAGAAAAAACAGAAGAAAGATACCAAGGCTCTTTCCTTCATCCAACAATCCATGGATGAAAATATTTTCTCTAAATTTATGAATGCAGAAATAGCAAAAGAAGTTTAAAATAGACTTCAAAGGGCGTATCAAGAAGAAAATAAATCTAAGCAAGTAAAGTTGTAGGTTTTTCATCTAGAGTTTGAGAACTTAAGCATGAAGGCTTTTAGATCAATGCAAGATTTTTTTAGGGCATCTTTAACCATTAATCAAATAAGAGCCTTTGGAGAAGATTTCTCAGAACAAAAGGTTGTGGAGAGAATGCTTCAAAGTTTGCCTATGAAGTATCATCATGTGGTAACAGCTGTTAAAGAGTCAAAAGATTTGCAGAATTATGCCTTTCATGAATTGATTGGTTCACTTGAAGCATATGAGCTGCGATTGAATTGCAATGCAACAAACATTATCCAAAAGCTTTCCAATCAAAGTTGAGCAAAAAAAAGTCAGATTACATGGAAAGAAAAAGTTATAGCCGAAGGTGTAAAAAAATAACTTATGGAAGAACAAGAGGTAGAAAAAGACGTAGGCATAACAACTAGTAAAGAAATTCAAACTATGAAGGTAACAATGCTAATTTTCCTTCATGCAAATATTATGGAAAGAGTAATCATGTTGAGGAAGATTGTTGGTATAAGGAATGTTCATATTATGGGAAACTAATCAAGATGAAAAGGATTGTCAGCATAAAGAAAAAAATAGGTAGAACAAGAATGGCCTTTAATGTCATAACTGTAACAAGTTTGGCCATACTGCTAAAAATTATTATAAAAAAAACTAAAGACTAGGCTAATTTTCATAAAGAAAATGATTAAATAGAAGAGAATTTATTTGTTTCTTGCTGTGCAGCTAAGATTAATATGTGTGAAGATGTTTGGTATCTCGATAGTGGGTGTAGTAATCATATGACAGGTGCCAAAAATTTATTAATGGAGATTGATGAATCAGTGCAAACACAAGTGAAGATGAAAGATAATAACCATGTTTAGGTATATGGTTTAGAAACCATTGATGTTTCTACAAAGTTTGGAAGAAAGCTTATTCATGATGTCATGTATGTTCCTGGTCCTACTCCAAACTTATTAAGTGTGGGTCAGTGGTTAAAGAGAGGTTATTTTATGTTATTGGTGATAATGAATGCAAGATTTATAAAAGAAAAATATGAATTTGATTTATTCAGTTAGAATGATTGCAAATAAAATGTTTCTTCTCGCATTTTTTAAGTTACTCTTAATGTTTTAAGGTTTTAACTAGTGGTTTTAACCTTTAGCATAAGAGATTTGGCCATCTCAATTTTAGTGGACTTGACTTATTGCAAAGACAGCATATGGTTTCTAGTCTTTCTATAAAGAAAAGAGGCAAGCAAGTTTATGAGGCTTGCATTTATAGAAAGCAACACCCAGATAGATTTCCAACAAGCAAAGCATGGAGGGCAATAATGCGATTGATGCTGGTTCATTCAGATGTTTACGGTCCAATGCAAATTCCTTCGTTGAATGGAAGTGAATATTTTTTGGCTTTCATGGATGACTTTTTGAGGATGACATTGGTGTATTGTTTGAAAGAGAAATATAAAGTATTTGAAACTTTTAAAAATTTCAAAGCTCTTATAGAAAAACATACATATTGCTTTATTATGATCTTACACACATATTGTGGTGGACAATTTTCATCTTTAAAATTCAAAACTTTTTATGATTTTCATGGCATACGATGATAGCAGACAACAAGCTATACTCTATAGCAAAATGGGATAGTTGAATGCAAGAATAGAATAATTGTTGAGTCAGCTAGAAGCATGTTGAAAGAGAAAGGGCTACCGAAAAGGTTTTGGGCTAAAGTAGTGGCTATAGTAGTAGTATATCTAAAAAATTGATCTCCAACTCGATCTATAATAGGTAGGACACCTTATGAAGCATGGAATGGAAAGAGACCCAACGTAAGTCATTTACGAGTTTTTGGTTGCATTGCATATATTTTTGTACCTTATGAATTAAGAAGTAAACTAGGTGACAAAAGCATTAAATGTATTTTTATTGGTTATGGCAGAAAAAACAAGGTATAAGCTTTATAAACTGGAATCTAACAAGTTACTTGTAAGTCGTGATGTAATGTTTAATGAAAATGATCCTTGAAATTAGGAAACTAGTTTTAAGGAACCTGAAGCTAAACTTGAATCTGAGTCTTATGATTCCACACTAAAGAAGTTTAAAAGATTGGCTGATATTTATGCTTCTTGTGAGTATGTATGTTTTACTTTAGAACCTACTTGTTTTGAAGATACAGTGACAAAAAAAGAATGGGTTTGTACAATGAAGGAAGAAATTTTAGCTATTGAAAGAAACAAAACATGGAACTTGGTGGACTTACCAGCAAAAAAGGAAACAATTGAGCTGAAATGGATTTATAAGGCAAAATTTAGTGCAAATGGAGTTGCAAAGACATAAAGCACACTTGGTTGCTAAAAGATATGCATAAGTACCAAGTATTGATTTTAATGAAACTTATGCTCATGTTGCTCAATTTGACACAAGAAGAATAGTATTAGCTTTAGCTGCTCACAATGACTGGTCAGTTTATCAACTAGATGTAAAATTAGCTTTTCTTAATGGAGAACTTATGGAAGATGTTTATGTTTTACAGCCTAAAGGTTTTATGGTGAAGGGCAAGAAGAAAAGGTGTACAAATTGCATAAAGCACTTTATGGTCTTAAACAAGCTCTACGAGCTTGGTATGGTAAAATTGATGCATATTTACCCAAAATGGTTTTCAACAGAGTGCTAGCAAGCCTACTTTATATGTTAAATGTGAAAGAGCTGATTTTATTATTGTGTATTATCGCCATGTGCCCGGCCTTTAACACTTCAGATAATCCGAAGGGCATTGCGTGCTTGACTTAAAATAAATAATGGTTGGTTATGGTCGAGCCTTTGAGCTATCCCTTCATTGGGATTTGGCTTAGGCGTAATAATGTGAAAGGGATAGGGACCGTCGGATGAGTCACTTATCCAACTGCTCTCGAATGGCCACCATAAAGTAGACATAAGCTTGGAGTCACCACCGATTATTTTAGACTAGGCAAGATCGAATGCCTATTGAAAATAATATTATGAGTTACGAAACTTGAAACGCTAATTTCAAGGTCTATGAAGTCTATAGGTTTGTTGGTTGGGCTCAGGAGTTGGTTACGCATAGGAAGGATGGCCATCCCTACAATGCTCGAAATCAGTACCTATTGTGTCTCATTTTGGTCTCAATTAAATCAGTTTCATTTGGTCTCTATTTAGATATAATCCTTTTTAATGCATAAAGTTTTGGAAAATGGAAATTTAGGTTTTTTAATGAAAATTAGAACACCTATATGTCTCGAAGATGGGAGGAACATAGGGATTTTTGTGAAAACGATGTTCGGATTGGATTTTTAAAAGTTAAATGTTTCATATTAGGCATTAAAGAGATACCAATAAAAAATATCACCTGGTAAATTTTATTGGAAAATGAATTTTAAATATGAATGCACAATAGTCACTGCAAAAGGAAAACAAGTTAGTAAAGCGAAGAATAAGAAATATAATAATATCATAAATAAATAATTGCAAACAAAAGAAAGTAAAAAAGAAAGGGCTGTCGAATTGTATCTCATAATTGCCTTCAATTATCGAATAATAATTGAGATGACAATTTTAGAGACCGGTTTGGATTCAATGGTAATTTGAAGAACAAAGATAATTTTTATCAAAACAATTGAAGGCATCCAGAAGAGAGAATATTTTAAGTTTATGATGTAAAAGTGAGGTTGAGTATCCCCTCGGTGAGATAGGGGTTGGAGTATCCCTTAAAATAGAGTTGTGAAAATAGTTAAGATTAAAGTAAAAATTTAAATTTTTAATGAAAAATAAGGTTGCAGTATCCCTTTAAGTCGTAGGGTTAGAGTATCCCTAAAGTTATGAAAACATTTAAGAACTGAGAGAAAATTTAAATTTTTAATTAAAATGGGGTTAGAGTATTCCCTTTAGAGTAATGGAGTTAAAGTATCTCCACTAGCAAAAATTTTAATATGAAATCCTATTATTTTTATTTTAATTTTGATCCAAGTCAAAAGGGGCTGATGTTGTGGGGGAATCAAACGGATGCATTTCGAGACATCTAGACATCTCGATAAAAAGAGATTCAAAAATTAGATTGAAAACAAGGAACAACATTATGTCCCTCTATTCCCATATTTTTTTGGGGTATGTTCAAAAGCTTCAGGGGGTAAATGAGGTATCGTTGGAAAGGTAACAGAACAAGGTTTAATATAAAAATATTCAAAAAATTCTAGAAAATCATTATCTAGGTGAAATTAATTTTTGAAGTTAGCTTCATCTTAGTACTGGCAACATGTACAGTTAAAAGGGCATGTTGAATTTTGAAAAACCATTCTAAGCTTATCCGGGATCATTAGATCATAGATAATACCTTTCCAAAAAGAGAATTTTAACCATTTTGGAAAAGTATTTGGAAATTTTGTAGAAATCATCTGATGGGCCAAAATGACCCAAATAGAATGTTGCATGCTAGTTTCAAGGGTTTTGGATAGCAAAGTTTTGAAAAATCATAACTCCCTCGTCCGAGATGATCTAGGGGCACATAAGACATTGTTGAAAGGTAATTCAATGCCCTATAAAGGAAAAATATTAGAAAAATCAAAAGAAATATTTTATGGTTTGAAATTAATTTTTTAGGTTTAGACTACAGTGTTGCCAGAACATAAAACAGAGGGGGATCTTTCAGTTTTTTGAAGATAGGCTCAGGTCTAAGACGTTCGAACATCCACGACAGAGAGTAAATGGGCTCCACAAGTTAATTCCATAATCTTGGAGCAGTTTGGGATAATGGAATAACCCGTTGATCATGTCACAAAAAGGAACACGAGACTCAAAATCTTAATTTTTTTTTTGGAAAAATGAACTTATTTCACCATAAATCCAAAGCTGAAATCTTGATTTACCCATAAGATTAGGAGACCAATTTGATGAAAACATTAAACCCATGCTACTCTTCATCTATTGAAGGTAACGTAAACTTAACTCGAGGATGTTTCTAAAATCAATTTGTAAGAAACAAGCAAGCATTTTAATGGAGATACATGAACAATATACAGCACATATAAAGATAAACATGGATTAAACATGCAAACATGCAAAGATGATGTTTTGTCATGGAAATGGGTTACATAGATGCAAGAAGATGACAAATAAGGTGCATGGAGATGATATAAACATGTTTATACAAAGGAGTGGATGTTGGGGTTGTCAAGATAGCATTTTTATTTCATGAGCCTTCTCAAAACACACGAGAAATATTTGAACATACCCAAGACACATTGAAGTGACCATTTAAATAGAAATGGATATGTGAATATGGAAGGAACATGGCAAAAGATGCATGAAATAAGGCTATATGATGATGAAAATAAAGCATGGTAAGTTTATATATATATATATCTAACAACATCAAGGTGTCAAGAAGGTCATTAAGATCATAGGACTACCACAACCAAGGCAACAAAGAAGCATGAGAGTATTAGGAGGGTCATGGCAACATAAAGGGCTGACTAAAATAAAATAGATGAACAAAATGAAAAACATATGGAACAAGGTAAAAAATGTACTAGCAAAAACTTAAAGTTTCTTTCTTTTTTAAAGCAGTAACTTTAAGCTCATTTCTTTATCTCTTTTTGCTATTATTTAGCAAGAAAAGGTGAAAAGAAGAAGCCTTTTGGTTATATAGTTGCTGATGGGGTGTTTTAAGGATGAAAATGTGTGAAAGGTTGAGTTTTTGAAGGTGTCCTGGTGGTGTTTTTGGGGAGCTACGAGAATGGAGGTTGGTTAGGTAAAAGGCAATGGAATAATGTTTTGGTGAGTTGTTGGAGCTGAAGTTAATGTAGGATTTGTGGGGATGGATGAAGAATTTTTTGGGATTGCTAGAAAGCTTCTTTAATAGCTAAGAGTTTTTTTTATGGGAGAATTTTGTTTTTAATCTAATGCTCAGCCAATGCCTTTAGGAGACAAGGCAAGGACATTTTTTATTTTTTTCTCTTGAGCCAGGGAACATATCTAACTACCATGCTCAGCTGGTTTTCTGCTAATTGGTTCTATCATGCTGAGAAAAACAGCAAAAAAGCTGCAATAGCCTCCCAGCTGATGATATGCCTGCCACCCTCTTACAACCATATATCCTGTGAAAAAGACCTTTATCATTGGTTGTTTGGGCTCTAAATTTTGTTTAAATCCCATCATAAGCCCAAAGCCAAGGTTTACAATGTTTTATGACGGTTTTTGGGTGCCAAAAACATGTTTGAATCAGATTTTTGATGGTTGAAAAATGGTTTGAGCAAGGCAAGATATCTTACTGTATCGATATAAAGCATGTTGTATCGATACATAAGGCAATTTTTCCCTTTCAGTATCGATACAAGGAGGTGTGTATCGATACTAAGAGAAAAAATTGTTTCTAGTCTAGAGACTTAGAGGCCTGTATCAATGCTCCATGGACTTGTATCGATACTTATGCCTGTGTATCGATACATTTCACCAAAAAATCACAACTTTAGCTATTGCCAAGGCCTATATCGATACAAACATGCCAAGTATTGATACCACAGCTTGGGTATTGACACCAAACCCTTTAGTATCATTACTATATGTGAAAATTCAAGTTTTTTGCACCATAAGGGCTCGTATCAATACTCGTCTACCAATATAACTTGCATATACCTGTGGCTTCCAGAGTTACCTTAATTTAGTCAAAAATAATGAGAAATTGACATGTGTATTCATTTGAATGACCTTAGTGACACCATGAAACTTGGCCTTTGATGCCTTAATTTTATATTTTTCTTTAATATGATCCATAGGCATTTTACACTTTCCCAAAAAAAAATTTTTTGCCTGGTGCTATGTCGCCTAATAATGCTTTGCAACACAGCACCTAGCAGTTGTCCCTTAATTTTTATTTCTATTTTTTGATTTATCATCTTTTACCTAACTCTTAGAATGCCAAAAACTAGCCCAGACAAAATGAGGTGTTTACATGCGTTTGCATGTTGATGATATTATTTACACTGGAAAATCTATTAGATTGATGAAAGAATTTAAGAAATCCATGATACTTATTTTTGAGATGTCAGATTTAGGTTCTTAGCATTATTTTTATGGTTTAAAAGTTGTACGAGATGAGAATAGGATTTTTATTTGTCAATGGAAGCATGCAGCTGATTTATTAAAAAAGAATGGTATGATGCGTTGTAAGCCAGCCAAGACACCATTGAATGCAAATGAGAAGTTGTCTTTGGATAAAGGAGTAGAGAAAGCTAATGAGAAAAAATTCATAAGTTTGGTGGGAGGTCTCTTATATTTAACTTACACCATACCTGACATTCTTTTTTAGTTAATCTTATTTCTAAGTTTATGCACAATCTAAGTAAACATCACTTTAGAGCAACCAAGAGAATTCTCAGATACATTCAAGCAAAGTTGGATTTTGGCATTATGTACAAGAGGGGAGAAGCTAATAATCTTGTTGCTTTCACAAATAGTGATTGGGCAACATATGCAGATCATTGGAAGAGCACTACTAGATTCATAAACAGCCTTGGGTCTGGACTATTTCATAGGCTTCAAAGAAGTAGAATTGCAAAACCTTGTCAAATACAGAAGCTGAATATGTAGTAGCGACAACTACGGCATGTGATACCATTTGGATAAAAAGAATTTTCAAAGATTTGAAGCACCAACAGACTAAACCTATAGTAATTTACTGCGACAACAAGTCTACAATCTCAATGTCCAAGAATTAATTCAACAAAGAAGAACAAAGCACATTGAAACTCGGTTCTATTTCATTCGAGAATTGGTTACAAAGAAAGAGATAGTACTGAGCTATTATTTTATTGATATGCAACCTGCCAATATCCTTACAAAAGCTTTGGCTGAAGAAAAGTTCAAGAAATTTAGGTCTATGATAGGAGTTCAACGCCTATTGAATTAAAGGGAAAAATTTAGCATTTAATTTAATATGATTGTTATGATTTTCTGATTTTTTGATTTTTTTTGCTATTCAGTTGGTTGTTTTAGTCCTATATATTATCCACCAAGTGTTTGTCATTGAGAAATAAACACAAAACCTTCTCTTCTTTCTATTCTAAATTCTATTTTTTTCTCTCTTTTACTGTAATTTTAAACATCATTAATTGGGTGGTCTTTCACGTAACCTCCACATCCACTTGTCCTACGTCCACCATTAACATGTCACCTTCTACCACTGTTGAAGGATTTGTAACATTAAAAGCACAAGCTAAATACCTAGAACAACCATAGTTAAACCAAATAACATGGAAGCCTTCATATTCCATTTTATACCGGTGTTCGCGTAGCCATACTTTACCCATGACTAGTGGGGTAAGATCTATTTCAATGCAAACTCTCATAAATTGTCTTCTTTCTATGTTCAAAGTATGCATCTCAATTGCCTCAACCACTAAAGCCATATATAAGGAAGCTTTATTCATAGTAGATAAGATTTATGCCAGCAAATCTTACCTACACTAATATTTTATTGATGTTCACTGCAAGTGATGTGAAGTCTAGTGACCATGTTTGAAATGCTAAATAATGATCAAAGGTCATCCATAGATCCTCATTCAGCACCTTTTCCTTATCTAGACCATCCTTAAATTTTACCAAGAAAAAACCTATGTTAACATCTAATATTTTAAAGCCACTCATCAGTTTCCTAACCTTTTTTAGTCTGCCCTTTATGACAAAGAAACTCATCTCCTTTTCTAGTAGTTTAACCACTATAGCATCATTCTATGGTAGAGAAAGTTCTTCAAAAACCCTATTGTTATGATACAACTTTGGTAACTATCTATCCCTCTTCATGTTCTACTCTAACCAACTTATTCTTAATCAAGTCCATTTTTCCAAGCGTGAAGGAGGTGGTCGATTAACACTTGATATAACTTTATTAAAATTCTTTTCTAATACCCCTTTTAAGGGGTTTGCTCGATGGCAATTATCCTTGTTCTTTATGAGCAGAAAAAAATAAAAAAAGTCATATTCATATTAAGACTTGCAAAAATATTATTGTTTACATACAAAAAAAACTGTAACTAATTAATAAAACAAATTTCTTTTTTATAATTTTCTTCAAGTGGTTCAAATACAAAATCTTAATTTATAAATGAGTCAATGAATGGTCAAACTCCTTTCGATATACCAATTAAAAATAAAATAAAATTAACTTAAAAAATAAAATTCTTATTTAAACTTTTTTCCCTGAGCAGGTTAGGTATGGATCCAAATCAACTCATAAGTTAATTTGCATACCAACCCTTTTAAATATATCATTTGAAAATAAAAAAATAAAAATAATTAATAAAATAATTTTTAAATTTTTCCCAAGTAAATTGGGTGCACATACTAATTGACTCATGAGTGAATATGTGGGTCAACTCTTTTTAATAAATCATTTAAAAGTAAAATTAAATGAATTAGTAAAATAAATTTATTTTTTAATTTTTTTTCTTGAGCAAGTATAGATCCTAAATCAATTTGAGAGTCAACCTATGGACTAACCCCTTTACAAATGTCATTTAACAAATAAAAAATAACTAATAATTAAAAATAATTAATAAAAATAATTTTTTAAAATTTTTCTCGAATGGGTTAAATACAAATCTTAAATCAACCTATGAGTCAACATGCGGATAAACCCTTTTAAATATATTATTTAAAAAATAAACTAAAAAACTAAAAATAATTAATAAATATTTTTAAAATTTTTCTATGAGCTAGTCGAATACTAATTGTTCATTTAAATATATTAAATGTATGGTCTTATCCATTTAAAGACATTATTTGTATTTTTAAAATTTGCTACTCAACGTTTAGTCTTATCCATTTAAATACATTATTTTAAAAAATAATTTATAAAATAAATTCTTATTCAAATTCTTTTCGAGTAGGTTGAACTGGGATCCTAAATTGACCTACAAGAATCATTAATTAAAATTAAAATTAAAGAACTTATGTTTAAAAATCTAAAAGAAAAAATAGAATGTAAAATAATGTAAACACAAAACAAATACATGAATTGCCAATACATATATAAAACTGTTAGACCTTTAGGTGGTGAATGAAATCAAGAGGGGGTGAATTGATTTCTCAAAATTTTGATAAATTAAAATTTTC